>SJYX01006760.1:290756-327481 GCA_006410675.1 Oreotragus oreotragus | reverse complement strand
CCCCGCAAAAAAGAAAGAAAAGAAATTATACGCTAATTTGAGAAAAATGACACATTTACAATATTCTACATCTTCAGGCATGAACATGGACTATCTTCCTGTTGTACATTTCTGCAGTGGTGGTTGTTCCCTAAGTAAAGTTTGTTGCTCACATTTCAAGCAGGAATTCTGGAGTCTCTCGAGGGCTAGAGCTATTGAGGAAAAATTCTGAGCTTATGTAAAGCACACTACACTTAAATGGCAAAGGGTGGGAGAAGCACAAAAGCTTAACTTTCACCAAGCCAAGAGGATTTTTATGTTTTGAAACGCTCCACAAATTTATGGAATTCTGTTTCTCTGGACTTCCCTGGTGGCTCAGACAATAAAGAATCTGCCTGCAAAGAGGAAGACCTGGGGTCGAACCCTGGGTTGGTAAGATCCTCTGGAGAAGGGAATGGCAACCCACTCAAGTATTCTTGCCTGGAGAATTCCATGGACAGAGGAGCCTAGTGGGCTACAGTCCATGGGATTGCAAAGAGTTGGACATGACTGAGTGACTGATACACACACACACACACACACACACGTTTCCCTGACTCTGACTAGTGAAGCCTGGTATATATAAAATCCTAATTCTAGTACATTGAAGAAATAAAGGTTCTAATCAAAGTACTATTCTGTAACAATTCCTTAACTCTTCTTGAAAACTGTTAATTTGGCATTAGCAACGACTAGTAAAATGTGCTAAGTATTAACACCATTCTTTTTTTCCACTAGGTTACTTACTCCATTTTACAGATATGTGGAAACACAGCCTGGCTTCAATTTGCATCTGAGATGGGGTGTGTTTGTACTTTCTCTTGGTTTATATTGCAAATAAATGAGAACAAGTGGGAATGTGCTGCAGGATGTGGTCGGTAGGCTTCATGTGCCCTCAACAGCTGAATAAGAAAACAACCTCTATTGATTTCAAAGGTGATTCTCAAAATCATGCAGAAGGAAAACAATCGTCCTTAATTTCCAACAAGAGACACTGCCTTAAAATCAAGCCGCTCAGAGCAGTAGGCACTAAATGGGCAGTTCTACTACGACAGGAAAGCTGAATCCCACAGAGGACTCAGGCCACACACCACCAGCGAATACCGGAACTCAGCACTATGACAAGTAGACTTTGGAACCACTGTGTTGGTCTCGCCTCTGAAACTCAAAGACTGGGCTAGCGTGAGCACTTGTTGAAAACCTTGCCCTGTGAGAGACTGAAAGTGAGGAATCAGATTAGATGGTTTGAAAAGTGCCCTGGAAGCTACATTTGTGCAGGAGTATATCGTCTCCGTTAATCTTCGAAACAGCTTGGTGAGGGTACCATCCTCTTCTTTCAGATGAGGAAACTGAAGCTCAGAGAGGTTAAGAGACTTGTCTGGGGTTAACCAGCTGCTATGAGGCAGAGCTGATTTCAAGCGCAAGTCTCTTGGCTCAAAGCCGATGACTGTGACCTGTGTCTACACTTCTTTCTCATCTCAGGGAATGAGAAGAAAACCTTTCTAACAGAAGAAGCCTTGGAAGTTCTCTAGTGGCCCAGTGGTTAGGACTCGACGTTTCCACTGCCAAGGGCCTGGGTTCAGTCTCTAGCCAGGGGACAAAGATCCCATAAGCCGTGTGGCATGGCCTATATATATATATATACACTTTCCAAGTGGTGCTAGTGGTAAGCAACCCACCTGCCAATGCAGGAGACATAAGAGACACAGGTTCAATCCCTGGGTCGGGAAGATCCCCTGGAAGAGGGCATGGCGACCCACTCCAGATTCTTGCCTGGAGAATCCCATGGAGAGAGGAGCCTGGTGGGCTACAGCCCACGGGGTCACAAAGAGTAGGACACGACTGAGTGCCTAAACTTTCACTTTCACACCAAGTGCCCAACACTTTCACTTTTATGTATATATATTCATAAAAGAAGCCTTCTGTGAAGAGCAGTTGTTAGCTTCCTAACAGATTGTAGAGGTCAAAATGAAGTTAACCAGACTCTCAGAGGCTCAGCTAAGGCCTCAGCCTGCTATGGGGCAGTGGAGGCCTCAGTCCTGATAAGTAGACTGGCTGAGGGTTCAACCTGTAACACTCACCGCGAGTGGCCTGCACAACCCAACCAAAAGCCTCTGAGCCTTCTTCTGTTCAGTTTGCAGAGTAGAACTGAAGCCACTGCTGCCCACGGGTAGATGCCGTCCACCAAGCAAACTTCCAGACTCCATAGCTAGGGTTGCAATGATGAATCCAAGCACACGCGTGTCCTAAGTGTGTTAAAGCTCTATGTGGATTTAAGAGGAAAATCTCCTTCCAATTCTCTACTGAATATTTCTTGACTGTCGTCTGCAGGGAACAATAGCAACTGAGAGACATATGTCTGGCGCCCAGCAATCTGGCATCTGTGCTCTCCATGGTGAGCTGGGAAATTTTCCATAATGTTCCCAAGCAGATTTTCTGGGGCATGGTTCTCTTTAGTTATAATTGAAATGACTTTAAACTTCCAAACTTGTGTGCATGCTTAGTCACTCAGTTGTGTTCGATTCTTTGTGACCCTATGGGTGGTAGCCCACCAGGCTCCTCTAACCATGGGATTCTCCAGGCAAGAATCCTGGAGTGGGTCGCCATGCCCTCTTCCGTGGGATTTTCCCAATCCAGGGAGTGAACCTGTGTCTCTTATGTCTCCTGCATTCGCAGGCAGGTTCTTTACCAATCGCACCACGTGGGGAGCCCCAAAGGAGACCTTCACCTTGGGTGGCAAAATGGTGAGGCTGTAGGATAATCTGTCTTCCTTTAAATAAATAAAACATGAAATAGAAGGGTTGCCCTGCTCCTGAAGACACTGTTGCTTTCTCTCAGAGAGCCTGGTTGACTTCAAGTTCAGTCTTTCAGTCCCAGGAGAGAGCTGCCCAGAGTGTGAGGTGGCTACACTGCACTGGAATCACTGGGGACTTCCCAGGCTGGTACCTCCTGGCATCTTGCCCCTGGGTGGACAAGAGAGTCAGCATGACCATCATGGGGAGGAGTCCTTTGGGCTCCTTTATCCCACCAAGAAGTCATTTCCTGAGTTCTTCCTGAGACCAGAAAGTTCAGGCATGTGAAAGATATTCACAAACATGGCTTGTGACACTGAATTGCATTTGTGGGCCAAATAAATCCTTTTTCCTTCTCCCTCTATAGCATTGCACTTTATTCAAAAAGGAAAAGAAAGAAATTTACTAAAAAAAAAAAAATGAAGGGAAACCTATGGGAAAATAAGTGACATAGAAGCATCCCACAAGAGAGACCAGCTTCATAAAAAAAAGGATGAACTTCAAATACAAAGGTTTCTGAGCCCTAAATAAATAATGATAGCCTTTAAGAAGCAGAAAAGCCTGTCCATACACCAACACTTTAGATAAAGACTTTGTCTTGAGACTCAGCCTCAGAACTCCTAAATCTCTCTGAATCTGAAAACAGTCCCAGATTAGTTTACCCCCTCATAAAAAATTCAGCAACTGACAGAATTGGGCACATCATTGATTGGACATTGATTATTTCAGCAATGTGTGCTCAGCACAGGGTAATATTCTTTTCCATTTTGTAAAACAAAACTTGAAGCCTTTGATGCTGGCATATTGGCCTTTTCTTTTGGGTGGATTCTTTTTTGCAAGTGTTTCCTGCTCCATATTAATCTGATATCCAAAGCACGTGTTACTGGAAGAAGTTTCGGCTATTTGTGTTCAAAACATCAGACTACCGAGCACGTTATGAGGCAAACTTGAAAACCACTTGGATTTTTCCGAGAATCTCTCCAGCTGCATTACCACCTTTGAGTGGGGCCTGGTGTTCTTGTCTCTGGTGGTGTTAAGCTGGAGCCGCAGGCATGGTGCAGAGGCCAGGTTACCACTAAGGCCCATGGGTGAATGAGACATGGAAGGCATCAGTTCAGTTCAGTTCAGTCGCTCAGTCGTGTCCGACTCTTTGTGACCCCATGAATCGCAGCACGCCAGGCCTCCCTGTTCATCACCATCTCTCGGAGTACACTCAGACTCACCTCCATCGAGTCCGTGATGCCATCCAGCCATCTCATCCTCGGTCGTCCCCTTCTCCTCCTGCCCCCAATCCCTCCCACCATCAGAGTCTTTTCCAATGAGTCAACTCTTCGCATGAGGTGGCCAAAGTACTGGAGTTTCAGCTTTAGCATCATTCCTTCCAAAGAAATCCCAGGGCTGATCTCCTTCAGAATGGACTGGTTGGATCTCCTTGCAGTCCAAGGGACTCTCAAGAGTCTTCTCCAACATCACAGTTCAAAAGCAACTGTTACTGTCGGCTGTTAATTCCTTCATATTTCTAGAATTATTTATCAGGGCTCTGAGGGAGTGGGCCCACAAGACAGCTAAATTTTGAGACAGCATGGCTCAGGTGCCAAGGGCTATTAGCATGGAGAGGGCATTAGGGTACAGGGACGGCATATGGGGGAGGCTACAGGCAGGCACAGAGCAGGAGAATCTGTCTAGAAAAATGCAGGACCAATGTCCTTTGCTCACAATGAGGAGGGTCTAGTCCTCTTGCAGGGAAGCATGAGTGAGAGAGGAACCTGGCCTCTGGTTATGTGACAGAATGATACTGATGAAGCATCCCGACCGTGGTGTGTGAAAACCTTAAGAGCTTTGCTGGTGGCTCAGTGGTACAGAATCTGCCTGCCCATGCACGGGTTGGATCCCTGGTCCGGGAAGATCCCACATGTCTCAGAGTAACTAAGCCCGTGTGCCACAGCTATTGAGCCTGTGCTCCGGAGCCTGGCAGCCGCAGCCACTGAAGTCCACATGCCCCAGAGCCCACACTCGACAAGAGAAGCTGTCTCAGTGAGAAGCCCGAGCATCGCAATTAGGGAGTAGCCCCTGCTTGCTGCAGTTGGAGAAAAGCCTGCACAGCAGTGAAGACCCAGCACAGTCAGAAACAGACACAAAAAACTTTTTAAAGCAAGGTAAGATTTTTTTTATAGCTAATGTTTGAATTACTCAAATTGGAAAGGTTCAGGGCTGCATGAAAAAGAGAACAGCGGCAAAATCTTGCTCTTGCTGCATCTAGCCTTCAGGTTTGGGGACTGAAGAAATATAACGCCTGGCCACCAAGGCTAGGCACTCCCAGGTATCTGTCCCAGAAACACTCAGTAACTGCTTTATCTGGTGTTCCCAAAACTCTGCGGGGGAGGAGGGATGGGGGGCTTCAGAGAGGAGGGAAGGGTGGGAGGAGAGCCAGGCATCCCCTATGATAGCATTCTACAGCCGGTGCTGTGGGGATTCAGAAAGGTAGCAGCCATGCGCCAGTCTTCAAGAGTCCAGTTCTAACTGTTGCTTCCTGACCTGCATACAGATTTCTCAAGAGGCTGGTTAGGTAGTCTGGATGCAGAATTCTGAATAACACTCCCATCCACCCTCATTGCCTTCAGAAAGCAAAACTCAGAGATGTAGAAAACTAGATGGAGATCATATTTGGCCACATGTTTCCTCAAGATACTAAAGAAAAAGGGAGTGAGAGAAAAGGGGAAAGTATAACCACAATGCCACAACCGAGGCCATAAGTAAGCTACTGTATGTCCACAGAAATCGGACACCGACAATAGAACTTTTTAAAATGGAAAAAACACTGGCATTCTAAAGGAATATACTAGCACTAAGAGTTAGAGACTAGTAGGAATCTCAGGCTTAACAGAGGGAACTGTGTAGAGGAACCCTCAAGAAATTGATTTACGTTTTACAGGGAATTAAGTTACAGTTTTTGACTGTGGACCATTAAAACAAACTACTCAGCCAAAAATGTATTTGGGATTTAACATTTTCTTCTGGAAAAACATCTTTAAAAGTGACGTACCCTAGTCACTTAAAGGCTGTGAAACTCTCTTTTAACTATTTGATGGGGCCACTTTCAACCAAAGCAAAGTTAATAATAATATGGTCTAAGATCAAGAATAATAACACATGCGGTTTGGTATCTACTTATAGACACTCTGGGAGTTGTGCGGTCTTTCTCGATAGCTATGGGGACTGACTCTGGGTTGGTGAAAGTAAGCTAATCTTCCATGGTCGATGCCAGGAACCAATTCGCATACCCTATTTTGCTTAGGCAAACAATACCCTGTGCTGTAACATGGAAGTCTGCAAGGGTGGCCGAGCCAAAAATCCACCCTGAACAGACACAAGGCTCCACCATTTGGAGCGTCAGCTTGATATTCTGGCTCCAAAAAAGATGGCCCACGTCAGTCCTTCAGGCCAGTCCAATAGTCCTCCAGTAATCTGGCCTGTCTGTGTCAAAGCTCACAGCCATGGGGCGCCCTCCTCTGTGGTAGGGCTCCTGGGCCAGCTGGATGGGCATGTTGTCAAGCGGGCAGGGCTTCCCAGAGACCAGCCATTGGAAAGGGAGGGTGTGAAACAGAGAGTGTGAGAGGCCTGCAGGGCTGGCCTTACATACAGACTGTGATTCTCACTGTTTGGGGGGTTGGGAACGTCTGTTGCTAGTCTGAAAATGCTTTGCTTCCCCCCAAAAGCAGGCACTCAGAGTATGTTCATATGAAATGGATGGGGTGAGACAATGCAAGCATTCCCTGAACACCATGCGGGGGAGCTTCAGGCTGAGAACAGTTGCTGCGGGCAGAGCAGATTGTCCTATAAATGGTATGGTTTCCTGGTGCTAATGAAAGTCCATGCTTATACAGAAAACTCTTGTTCTTAGCAGCAAGGCGCAAGCCTGTATTTCTACCATGAATGATTTCTCCCCTTGAAGGAGACAGGAAACCTCAGGAAGAGCATCTTAAACCACAGGAGGCTGGATGTGCAGTGGCTATGTCCAAATCCCAGGCTATGGGACCTAAGATGACCTGTTGGGATGAAGAGTATATTACCATAGCCCAGGGCGACCAAGTTCACCCTCTGTTCTAGATGATGGTGCGACAAGTGGAAGGAAGTACCAAAGACAGAAAATAACAAACTGGCCTAAAGGCCAACTGAAGCTCACACCCCCTCCCTATATTTCCAGTGCACTGGATTTAGATGAATAAAGCAACAGTTTTCCTCTTACAGAACTCCTTAAAATCATACCTAGTTCATATATAATAAAATGTATCTATGAAACTTCCCTTGTTGTCCAGAGGCTAAGACTCCACGTTCCCAATGCGAGGAGCCCAGGTTCCATCCCTGTTCAGGGAAATAGATCCTGCCTGCTGAAGCTAAGATCCAGCACAGCCAAATTAATAAATAAATATTTTAAAAATAAAAATAAATGAATCTAAAATGATTCTTCTTTTTTTGAGAGAGAATAGAAACATGTCTCTATACAACTCAATCCCTTCGCTTTATACCTGAAACTAACACAACACTGTCCAATATAAAACAAAATCCTTTTAAAATGACTTTTTTTCCTAAAACAAAATCTTTTAAAAATGATTCCCCCCCCGCTAAGGAATCTCCTAATAAAACAGTGATGTCATCTATATCTCTTTAAACTTCAGATTACTCATCTGTAAAATGGGAGTATGTCATTGGATTGTTCTGAGGATTAAATTAGAAATTCCACCTAAAATTCAATTCAACCAATTGAATATTAGTTCAATAACTTTTTGTTGATTACCCACAATATGCAAAGCATTCTAGGGCTTATTATTATTATCATTATTGTTAGAAAGTCCCCTGGGCAGCATAAACTGTTACTCAATTCAGTTCAGTTCAGTCGCTCAGTCGTGTCCAACTCTTCGTGACCCCATGAATTGCAGCACGCCAGGCCTCCCTGTCTATCACCAACTCCTGGAGTTCACTCAGGCTCACGTCCATCGAGTCTGTGATGCCATCCAGCCATCTCATCCTCTGTCGTCCCCTTCTCCTCCTGCCCTCAATCCCTCCCAGAATCAGAGTCTTTTCCAATGAGTCAACTCTTTGCATGAGGTGGCCAAAGTACTGGAGTTTCAGCTTTAGCATCATTCCTTCCAAAGAAATCCCAGGGCTGATCTCCTTCAGAATGGACTGGTTGGATCTCCTTGCAGTCCAAGGGACTCTCAAGAGTCTTCTCCAACATCACAGTTCAAAAGCAACTGTTACTGTCGGCTGTTAATTCCTTCATCTTTCTAGAATTATTTATCAGGGCTCTGAGGGAGTGGGCCCACAAGACAGCTAAATTTTGAGACAGCATGGCTCAGGTGCCAAGGGCTATTAGCATGGAGAGGGCATTAGGGTACAGGGACGGCATATGGGAGAGGCTGCAGGCAGGCACAGAGCAGGAGAATCTGTCTAGAAAAATGCAGGACCAATGTCCTTTGCTCACAATGAGGAGGGTCTAGTCCTCTTGCAGGGAAGCATGAGTGAGAGAGGAACCTGGCCTCTGGTTATGTGACAGAATGATACTGATGAAGCATCCCGACCGTGGTGTGTGAAAACCTTAAGAGCTTTGCTGGTGGCTCAGTGGTACAGAATCTGCCTGCCCATGCACGGGTTGGATCCCTGGTCCGGGAAGATCCCACATGTCTCAGAGTAACTAAGCCCGTGTGCCACAGCTATTGAGCCTGTGCTCCGGAGCCTGGCAGCCGCAGCCACTGAAGTCCACATGCCCCAGAGCCCACACTCGACAAGAGAAGCTGTCTCAGTGAGAAGCCCGAGCATCGCAATTAGGGAGCAGCCCCTGCTTGCTGCAGTTGGAGAAAAGCCTGCACAGCAGTGAAGACCCAGCACAGTCAGAAACAGACACAAAAAACTTTTTAAAGCAAGGTAAGATTTTTTTTATAGCTAATGTTTGAATTACTCAAATTGGAAAGGTTCAGGGCTGCATGAAAAAGAGAACAGCGGCAAAATCTTGCTCTTGCTGCATCTAGCCTTCAGGTTTGGGGACTGAAGAAATATAACGCCTGGCCACCAAGGCTAGGCACTCCCAGGTATCTGTCCCAGAAACACTCAGTAACTGCTTTATCTGGTGTTCCCAAAACTCTGCGGGGGAGGAGGGATGGGGGGCTTCAGAGAGGAGGGAAGGGTGGGAGGAGAGCCAGGCATCCCCTATGATAGCATTCTACAGCCGGTGCTGTGGGGATTCAGAAAGGTAGCAGCCATGCGCCAGTCTTCAAGTAGCCTCTGCAGAGTTAATGCCCAAAGGATAATGCCTCTATTTCATGCAATGCAATATAACGCAAATGACCAAGGGGGAGCAAGCCCTGCCTGAAGGGGCCATAGTGATAGTTTCCTCTTTTCAAAAAATTTTGTACTAATTTTTATGGGAATTTAGTTGCTTTACAGTGTTGAGTTAGTTTCTACTATACGAATCAGCCACACCTATCCATATATAGCCTCTCCCCTGTGGACAGTTTCTTCTTACTTCACCTCTGCTCATTATCCCCCTTCCCACAGTCCTCTTTTTTTCTGATCGTGAAAGTGGAAGCGACCACAAAGCGTGGTGGAAGCGACCACAAAGCGTGGTGGAAGCACACGAGGTTTGGAGTTGGACAAGCTCAGCCTCTCCCCAGCTGTGGGGCCTCAGATAGAGTCCTTAGGCCATCCGGGTGCGTTCTCTCCTCTGTGGGAGTTGGATAATGATATCTAGTTTGCTGCCCTTCTGTGATGACTAGGAAGATACATGGAGAGTGCAGAGCAGTGTTGGGACGTGCTGCTCTGCGGCATCTGTGACACACGTGTGTTATAGCAAAGCGGGACAAGACGGGACAGTCGAGAGGAACAGATGAAAACGACCAAAACTACACAAACACAGTTAACAGTGGCTATTTGTTTTGTTTTCCTTCTAGTTTGTCCTTCGAGGCATGTTGCATGTGTACTAAAGACACATGTTGTACAATGTAAATACAACAGTGCGTCTGATTTTTCACTCATTGTTCAGAATGAATAGTTATTCAAAATAAAATTCCAATAACCTCATCATATGTCATTGCATTATTGTAGTCACTTATTTAACTTTCTCCAAAGGTCACATAATTCTTTTCCTCCCAATTCCTTCATCCAACCAAGAGAAGCAATCTGGTGTACTGGATGTGTGCCTGTGTGCTAAGTCATTTCCATTGTGTTTGACTCTGCGACCCCATGGACTATAGCCCTCCAGGGTCCTCTGTCCGTGGGATTCTCCAGGCAAGAATAGTGGAGTGGGTTGCCATTTCCTCCTTCAGGGGATCTTCTCAACCCAGGGATCGAACTCGCATCTCTTATGTCTCCGGCATTGGCAGGCGGGGTCTTTACTACTAGTGCCACCTGGGAAGCCCACTGGGTAGCTTGTCTTTGTTCAAATCCAGATCTTGCTACTAGCTGGTTGCTTCGCACATGGACAGATCTTATTACCAATGAGTCTCCAGATCTTCATCTGGACATGGGATGAAGATTTCTATTTGTATTAGTTTCCTAGGACTGTCATAAAGTTACCATAAGCTGCTAATCCTCAGACAATTCGAGGGAAGAAGTTTCCCTCCTTCTAATTTCTGCCTATTCTTGCTGACAATCTTTGACATTCTATGACTTGTGGCAACGTAATTCCACTCTCTGCCTCTGTCTTCAAATGGCCTTCTTCCTTGTGTCTGTGAATCTTTCTCTCCTTATAATGAAAATAGTCAATGGATTTGAGGGTGCATCCTAATCCAACAGACCTCATCTTAATGTGATTATATCTGCAAAGACACTATTTCCTAAATGAGGTCACATTCAGATACACGGGTTTAGGACCTAAGATATTTTCAGGGGACACAATTCAACCTAAAACTCTACCTAAACAGGTTATGAGGAATAAGTGAGTCAACATAAGTCTAAGTATTCTGCTTACTGGAAAAGTGCTATCCTACTGTGGATCTCCCAGTGGCTCAGTGGTAAAGAATCTGCCTGTAATGCAGGAGATACAGGAGAGGCAGGTTGGATGCCTGAGTCAGGAGGGTCCCCTGGAGGAGGAAATGGCAGCCCACTCCAGTATTCTTGTCTGGAGAATCCCACAGATGGAGGAGCTTTGGCGGGATAGTCTGTGGGGTGGCAAAGAGTCAGACATGAATGAGCATGCATGTAGTGTGAATCATGACTTTTTTTTTTTAAGGTTTTAGGTCAAGGCATCAGTTTTAGGAAACCAGAGTCTCAACATATCACACTTCCTTGAGTTTAGCTGTTTGGTCATTGCTGTGGAACACCAGTTTGAGCTTTAAAGCCAAGAAGGCAAAAATAACATGCAAGAATCATGGGGCCTCATAAGCCCCAAATGACTTAAGATTGGGCCTGTCAATTGGATGACCTTTCAACTGGCTAACCTGGGCAGTCCAAGCTGGTGGGAGAATCCACAACCTTGCTTCTCAAAAGATCTCTGAATTCTTCCCACTGTTGTTCATCTCAGATTGACGCTTTTGTCAACTACAATAAAAATGAGTTATTTAAAAAATAGCCAGGGACTTCCTGGGTGGTGCAGTGGTAAAGAATCCACCTGTCAATGCAGTGGACAAGGATTCCACCCTGGTCTGGGAAGATCCCACAACTAGGCCTGTATGCCACGGCTACTGAGTCCACGTAACCTAGAGCTTGCGCTCTGCAACAGGAGAAGCCACTTCAGTGAGAAGCCTGTGCCCCAAAAGTACAGAGCAGTCCCCCTCATTGCAACTAGAGAAAGACCACACACAACAACGAAGACCCAGCACAGCCAAAAATCAAATAAATAAATTAATTAAATAATCAGAGCCATGCGAAATTACCATCAAAGTTTCTAAAGTCTTACTCTCAGTTTCTGCCTTATCTCCTCATGGACTAGTAGCAAGCAGCTTATGAGCTGGCATGGGTCCTTGGACCACACTTTGAGAAGCAGTGCTTATCCAGGGCCAGTGAAGACTTGGGGCCCCACTGCAACAAAGTCCTTCTCCCAGGCCTCCAAGGAGTGGGGAGGAGGGCGGCGGCTAAAGGATTCCTAGCCTCCAGCCCCATTCCGGGGGTCATGGCTGGCTGGGGAGAACAAACACACCCCCCACACCTGAGTCTCAGTGTTTTCTTTGAGTTTGTTTTCCCACTGACTTACTTTCCTTTCAGTCTGGGCTTTAAAAACAGCCTTCTGAGTGAATGCAGGAGATCCCAGCAGTCCCCACACCACGGCTCATATGGAATGCATTTAGAGAAGGGAAAGAACTCGAACGGAGTGGTTATACGATGTTGAACTGGCTTGGACATGGCGTGGCTGGAATTTCAGAGCTGGCTTTTGTTTGCGTTCGTCATGAAACATTTGTTATATGAGCTGCTGCTGCCGCTACTAGAGCAGCTGCTGCCGAGAAACCCCCTCAATGGCTGCGTTCTCTCCTGGACACGGGCTGACTGTCAGCGTCCACGGACAGGGCCCCGACTCCCAGGCTCGCGATACCTTTGCTGCGATCCCTGCATTCGGTTAGAGAAATGACACATGACAGCCCACGAAACGGTGGCGTGCGTTTCTGTCAAGTTCCATTGGATTGGTAGCTCTGGATGGTTGAGTACGGCCTCTGATCAGGAGAGTGCCTTTTACATTCTCTCCCATTAAATAAATCTCCAATATGGATGGCTCTGATCTGTCTTCCAGGTGATTTTTTAAAAAATATATAGTAGTTTGGAGACTCCTCACAGCAAATATTATTCAGTTAAAAAAAAGGGGGGGGGTTACTATTAAGCTACTGTTAAGGGATCTTGTTTTTGTTTGCTTTGTTTTTGGAATTTTGCCAGGACTATAATCCCAGGGTACTGATGATGAAGGCAGTGCTATGGCAGTCTGAGTCACATCATAGCTATGCAGATGTCACAGGAAAGAAACAGGTACAATAGATCTAGCTACAAGCTCTAAACACAATACTGGTATTAGAATCTTAAAGTTCAGGTAATTAGCACATGCCCAGCTAAAGGCAGTAGGCTGACCACAGGCCTTCAATACCTCTCCTCTGAAAATCTTCACCCAAGTGACAGTAAAGGATAATAATTTTAGAAAAAAGATTGCTGGATCACAAGGACAAAGAACTGGAGAAGGGTTTCAGTGGAAGACAGCCCTTAACCAGCTTCTGGAAGACAGACAGTGGTTGGAGGGATGCACTGGATGCAGCAGAGCAGAGGGAATGCACTGGGGTGTTGGCAGGGGGTGGGCACACAACAAGAGGGTCAGCTGACCCTGCACAACCCCAGAGAGACAGATAAGTAGCACCAGGCAGCCTGGATGGAAAACCAGGATGAGACGGTACTCTGCCTATGGAGGAGCTGGGCCCTAAATTCCCTCCACAGCTACATGCAGTCAGGTATTTCACCGTGGGTCTTCCCCTATTCTCCACTGCCTGTGAACAGGCAGTCTTAGGATTAGTCACCAAAGAATTTGGAGAGAGGCTCCAGACTGATTTGCTAACCCAGAGGGGAGAGAGGAGAGCATGGACTAAACTGAACACAGTGAAGCAAACGGTGCCTGAACATGGACCTTCAGCCCCTGTTCTCACACCAACAACCAGGCATACGTCCTGGCCTCCTAATCCCACCTCACCTCCCATCCCCCAAGTGAATGTTTGGGGAACGCTGCAGTAGGGAAACTGAATAAACTCCAGAGGAAAAAGACCTAAAACCACTAACAAATGCTTCCCAGCAAAACCTGATGGCTGCTTGATCATCCCAAGTGGGTCCATGAGTTGATAAGTCTCCCCTATTGCACAGCTCACTTTAATGAGCTCTTGTGTCTCACCCTCAAATTTAAATTCTGGAAAAGACCAACAGGGGAAAGACTTTGGACTGAAAGAGATGCCCAAACCAACCAAGGGTTTCCCAGGTGGCACTATTGGTAAAGAACCCACGTGTCAATGCAGGAGACATAAGAGACACGTGGGTTCAATCCCTGGGAAGATCCCTAGGAAGATCTCCTGGAGAAGGAAATGGCAACCCACTCCAGTATTCTCGCCTGGAGAATCTCATGGATAGAGGAGCCTGATGGGCTACAGTCTGCGTGTGCGTGTGTGTGTGTGTGTGTGTGTGTGTGTTAGCCGCTCAGTCGTCTCTGACTCTTTGCAACCCTATGGACCCACCAGGCTCCTTTATCCATGGAATTCTCCAGGCAAGAATACTGGAGTGTGTTGCCATTTCCTTCTCTGCTACAGTCTGTAGGGTAACAAAAAGTTAGACATGAGTGAAGCAACTTAGCAAGCATGCAACCAACCAAAACAGGAAAGGAGTATGGACCAAATAGAAATAATGTAAGAAAGCGACGAAAACACTTTTTAAAATTTCTGTAACTTTCAGAGATTTAAGGTGGCATTCTATTCGGTAAACAAGAACAAGATAGTATGCAAAAAGAAGAAAAGAAGATTAACAAAGAGTTCTTCAAAAAGAGAAAATTTAACAGAATGCTGGAATACAAATTGAGGAACTCATCCAGAGAGAAAAAGTTGATGAGATGGAAATTAAAAGAGGAAAAAATAATAAAGCACATAGAGAGGCTGCATCTAGAAGATCCAATATCTGACCAACAGCATTCCAAAGCTGAAATACAGAAAATAGTGCTGATAAAATTACGCAGTAAATAATGCAAAAGTAAAACTAAAAAAATTCCCAGAAATGAAAAAAACATGCGTTTTAAGCTCAAATATGTCTGTTGACTACTCAGCACACTGAGGCACACTGTTGTCAATTTTCATGAAAGGAATAAAAATAACACTCCAGAGAGACAGAGAGAATGAGAAAGTGAGAAAATTCTCAAAAGATCTCTGAATTCTTCCCACTGTTGTTCATCTCAGATTGACGCTTTTGTCAACTACAATAAAAATGAGCTATTTAAAAAATAGCCAGGGACTTCCTGGGTGGTGCAGTGGTAAAGAATCCACCTGTCAATGCAGTGGACAAGGATTCCACCCTGGTCTGGGAAGATCCCACAACTAGGCCTGTATGCCACGGCTACTGAGTCCACGTAACCTAGAGCTTGCGCTCTGCAACAGGAGAAGCCACTTCAGTGAGAAGCCTGTGCCCCAAAAGTACAGAGCAGTCCCCCTCATTGCAACTAGAGAAAGACCACACACAACAACGAAGACCCAGCACAGCCAAAAATCAAATAAATAAATTAATTAAATAATCAGAGCCATGCGAAATTACCATCAAAGTTTCTAAAGTCTTACTCTCAGTTTCTGCCTTATCTCCTCATGGACTAGTAGCAAGCAGCTTATGAGCTGGCATGGGTCCTTGGACCACACTTTGAGAAGCAGTGCTTATCCAGGGCCAGTGAAGACTTGGGGCCCCACTGCAACAAAGTCCTTCTCCCAGGCCTCCAAGGAGTGGGGAGGAGGGCGGCGGCTAAAGGATTCCTAGCCTCCAGCCCCATTCCGGGGGTCATGGCTGGCTGGGGAGAACAAACACACCCCCCACACCTGAGTCTCAGTGTTTTCTTTGAGTTTGTTTTCCCACTGACTTACTTTCCTTTCAGTCTGGGCTTTAAAAACAGCCTTCTGAGTGAATGCAGGAGATCCCAGCAGTCCCCACACCACGGCTCATATGGAATGCATTTAGAGAAGGGAAAGAACTCGAACGGAGTGGTTATACGATGTTGAACTGGCTTGGACATGGCGTGGCTGGAATTTCAGAGCTGGCTTTTGTTTGCGTTCGTCATGAAACATTTGTTATATGAGCTGCTGCTGCCGCTACTAGAGCAGCTGCTGCCGAGAAACCCCCTCAATGGCTGCGTTCTCTCCTGGACACGGGCTGACTGTCAGCGTCCACGGACAGGGCCCCGACTCCCCAGGCTCGCGATACCTTTGCTGCGATCCCTGCATTCGGTTAGAGAAATGCCACATGACAGCCCACGAAACGGTGGCGTGCGTTTCTGTCAAGTTCCATTGGATTGGTAGCTCTGGATGGTTGAGTACGGCCTCTGATCAGGAGAGTGCCTTTTACATTCTCTCCCATTAAATAAATCTCCAATATGGATGGCTCTGATCTGTCTTCCAGGTGATTTTTTAAAAAATATATAGTAGTTTGGAGACTCCTCACAGCAAATATTATTCAGTTAAAAAAAAGAGGGGGGGTTACTATTAAGCTACTGTTAAGGGATCTTGTTTTTGTTTGCTTTGTTTTTGGAATTTTGCCAGGACTATAATCCCAGGGTACTGATGATGAAGGCAGTGCTATGGCAGTCTGAGTCACATCATAGCTATGCAGATGTCACAGGAAAGAAACAGGTACAATAGATCTAGCTACAAGCTCTAAACACAATACTGGTATTAGAATCTTAAAGTTCAGGTAATTAGCACATGCCCAGCTAAAGGCAGTAGGCTGACCACAGGCCTTCAATACCTCTCCTCTGAAAATCTTCACCCAAGTGACAGTAAAGGATAATAATTTTAGAAAAAAGATTGCTGGATCACAAGGACAAAGAACTGGAGAAGGGTTTCAGTGGAAGACAGCCCTTAACCAGCTTCTGGAAGACAGACAGTGGTTGGAGGGATGCACTGGATGCAGCAGAGCAGAGGGAATGCACTGGGGTGTTGGCAGGGGGTGGGCACACAACAAGAGGGTCAGCTGACCCTGCACAACCCCAGAGAGACAGATAAGTAGCACCAGGCAGCCTGGATGGAAAACCAGGATGAGACGGTACTCTGCCTATGGAGGAGCTGGGCCCTAAATTCCCTCCACAGCTACATGCAGTCAGGTATTTCACCGTGGGTCTTCCCCTATTCTCCACTGCCTGTGAACAGGCAGTCTTAGGATTAGTCACCAAAGAATTTGGAGAGAGGCTCCAGACTGATTTGCTAACCCAGAGGGGAGAGAGGAGAGCATGGACTAAACTGAACACAGTGAAGCAAACGGTGCCTGAACATGGACCTTCAGCCCCTGTTCTCACACCAACAACCAGGCATACGTCCTGGCCTCCTAATCCCACCTCACCTCCCATCCCCCAAGTGAATGTTTGGGGAACGCTGCAGTAGGGAAACTGAATAAACTCCAGAGGAAAAAGACCTAAAACCACTAACAAATGCTTCCCAGCAAAACCTGATGGCTGCTTGATCATCCCAAGTGGGTCCATGAGTTGATAAGTCTCCCCTATTGCACAGCTCACTTTAATGAGCTCTTGTGTCTCACCCTCAAATTTAAATTCTGGAAAAGACCAACAGGGGAAAGACTTTGGACTGAAAGAGATGCCCAAACCAACCAAGGGTTTCCCAGGTGGCACTATTGGTAAAGAACCCACGTGTCAATGCAGGAGACATAAGAGACACGTGGGTTCAATCCCTGGGAAGATCCCTAGGAAGATCTCCTGGAGAAGGAAATGGCAACCCACTCCAGTATTCTCGCCTGGAGAATCTCATGGATAGAGGAGCCTGATGGGCTACAGTCTGCGTGTGCGTGTGTGTGTGTGTGTGTGTGTGTGTGTTAGCCGCTCAGTCGTCTCTGACTCTTTGCAACCCTATGGACCCACCAGGCTCCTTTATCCATGGAATTCTCCAGGCAAGAATACTGGAGTGTGTTGCCATTTCCTTCTCTGCTACAGTCTGTAGGGTAACAAAAAGTTAGACATGAGTGAAGCAACTTAGCAAGCATGCAACCAACCAAAACAGGAAAGGAGTATGGACCAAATAGAAATAATGTAAGAAAGCGACGAAAACACTTTTTAAAATTTCTGTAACTTTCAGAGATTTAAGGTGGCATTCTATTCGGTAAACAAGAACAAGATAGTATGCAAAAAGAAGAAAAGAAGATTAACAAAGAGTTCTTCAAAAAGAGAAAATTTAACAGAATGCTGGAATACAAATTGAGGAACTCATCCAGAGAGAAAAAGTTGATGAGATGGAAATTAAAAGAGGAAAAAATAATAAAGCACATAGAGAGGCTGCATCTAGAAGATCCAATATCTGACCAACAGCATTCCAAAGCTGAAATACAGAAAATAGTGCTGATAAAATTACGCAGTAAATAATGCAAAAGTAAAACTAAAAAAATTCCCAGAAATGAAAAAAACATGCGTTTTAAGCTCAAATATGTCTGTTGACTACTCAGCACACTGAGGCACACTGTTGTCAATTTTCATGAAAGGAATAAAAATAACACTCCAGAGAGACAGAGAGAATGAGAAAGTGAGAAACAGATGTGGGAAATGGAATGTATATATGAGGGAATCCATGACAAACCAAACTGGCAATCAGATGAGATACTAAAACACTGAGCTTTTCAGATATGCAATGACTCAAAGAATTTACCACTTCCCATCCCTCTTTTATCAGGAACCAACTTGGGAATATCTTGGAATAAACAGAGTTATTAAATCAAGAAATAGAATTTGAGGGATTTGGGAGACCAGGGATACAATACATTCTGTAAAATGGTAAAGATAAGTTGCAGGAGAGCTGTGCAGGAAGCTTCTGAGTAATCAGCCCAGATCAAAGCAGAAAGACAGACCTCTGGGTGGGAAAGAGGGGAGCGATCCTGGGATGCGGAAGCAGGAATGGAATGGATGTACTTATCCGAAGTAATATTGAAAAAAATCAAAAGTAATATTGATACAACAGATCTAGTGGCACACATGAAAACTTTGATAGGTATAAATAAACCTAGGCAAATTAACAAATCCAAGGCAATAATCAATTCTAAGGAAAGCGGTAAGTCATGCAAGAAATGAATTGAGATGATTGTGACCAACTTGGATCAGTGTCCAACAAATATATTCAGTCATAGTAATGTAAATAAGGAATATGTATGTAAAATGATATTATGAACATAGTGGGGGAAGGAAGCAGAGGTAAGTGTGGTGGAATAAGAGAACTAAATAATGTCGAAAATAAATAAATCAAGACAATAACACAACAAAAATAAAACTAACCTGAGCATACTAGTTATAATTAGTGTGGCGATTATCAGAAGAAAACAGCTACTTGTGCTGAATGTGTTTACCTCGTCAAAACCAGACTTTGCAGTGGAAAGGGTTGAAATAGGAAACAACCGCTTTTCATTATATGTCCTTGAGTACTATTGGATTTTTAACTATATGCATGTACTACTTTAATACGGGGCTTCCCAGGTGGCTCAGTGGGTACAGACTCTGCCTGCCAATGCAGGAGACATAAGAGACGTGGGTTCGATCCCTGGATTGGGAAGATCCCCTGATGGAGGAAATGGCAGCCCACTCCAGTATTCTTGCCTGGAGAATCCAATGGACACAGGCGCCTGGCAGGCAACAGTCCATGGGGTTGCAAAGAGTCGGACACGACTGAAGCAGCTGAGTGTGCACACACCACTGTAATATACCAACTATAGTTAAAAAAGCAGGGAGGTAAAATTCTAGGAAAGCATGTTTTGAAAAGTAGCTCCAGTAGCGTCTGGTTATGACAAGCCAAGAGAAGTACTTAGAAGCATATTGTAAAAACTGGAGAAGCGACACTTCAGAGCATCTGAATCTCCCACTCAGCAAGCAAAATGTCCCTACTCTCATTAGTGGGAAACTAGACCAGATTTCTCTGTGGGCTTGCGGACAGTGAAATGAATGTGCTTAATATAGCTCACAAGAAGCCACTAAAAACTGCAGGGTTCTGTTCACAGGTATACTTGTAGTTCTTTTCAAAGTCCAACACCATTTACAACAAACTGCAGGGTTCTGTACACAGGTATACTTGTAGTTCTTTTCAAAGTCCAACACCATTTACAACATGTGAAAAGTTAGGATATTATATGTTGATAAAAATGTCTGAGATATTAAGAAAATACAGATCAGGAAATGATATTTTTATTTGAACAAGATTAGTTGAACAAAAATAGAAGCTGTCATTGTAAAGCGTTGAGTCACGCTAAATGGGTAAGAATTGAACTTCGCTCAGTGTGGGGGGTACGTATTATAAGCAAAGACTGTCAGCGAGGCAAGATCATGACTCAGGGGCACAAAGACAGTTCTGGAAGTCTCTGTCTAAGGCTCTTTCCACATCACCACGTTAGGCACCAGGGCAGGTATGGATCTTGGAAGTTTGGGCACAAAAGCACAGGAAGCTCACAGGGTCTTTTATAAAAAGATCAACTCTCACCCTCTGGGGTCAGGTCTCTAATCTTCTTGGCCCAGGCTCTAGGAGGATCTCAGCTTTGCTGAGTTACCAGGAACGTCCAAAAGTTGAAATCTGTGGTGACTAATTCCACCCTCAGTAGCAGTCTTACTCAATGCAAAGCATAATACTGTCAAGTTCAACTCAAAACTGCTCAAAGTAGAAATGATTAAATTCGCAAGAAGAAGAAATTCACCTCTAAACGCAGAAGAATGTTGGTAACTCCAACACACATTCAGATATTATTAGCCAGCTTTTTGGCCGGGGAAATGAATCATAAGAGAGAAAACTGCACACCCCATGCCTGGCCACACTGTGGGGGCACTGGGGCTCTCCAGAGGATGAGGTTGGGACCTAGGAGGGATCGATTTCCCAGGGTGCATGATGGTGGGAGGTAGGGACTAGGGGAACATTCTGAAGGGATGGATCCCAAGAGCTCCAAGCGAGGAAGGCCAGAGGTTTCGTCAGGGCACACAGCCAGCTCACCCTTGAGTCAGAAACTGGCTGCCAGCAGGAGGGGAGTCCATGCTGGTGGGCAGAGAGGGGAACTTAGGGGTCAGAGAGGACAGTAGGCTGTGTCTGGAGAGTTTGTGGGACCCCCCCTTGTGGAAGAGTGCAGGGCCAACTGAAGCCAATGGGTACCCTAGGCCTAGACAGTGGCTAGATCTTGGGTGTGGAAACCAGAAATAAAGCCAAGGGGAATAACCCAGCCCTAGGGACCCGGGAACCTGGCAATATCCTGTTAGAAAGTGAGGGATCCTTGGGAGGTGGTCAGACGTGGCAGAGGGCATGAAACCTGGGAGGCTGGGGGTGGGGGTGACGCATGCCCTCTGCAAACTGTGGCTTGGCCACTGGTTCTGGGATTGGTGTGAGTGACTCAGCTCCAGGCTGTCCTGCATAGAGGTCTAAGGCTGCCGGCACTTTTCCTGCCTTGGGCAGGACTGACTTAGCAGCAGGGTGACTGAGCTGTGAAGAAAGGAGGACTCAGATCCAAGAGGTAAGCTCAGTAGGCAAGGGCCGAGGTGAGCTGGAATGCCCCTCATGCTCCCGTGCTCGGGACTCCTATGCCTTCACACCCGCACTCACATTTTTTTCTGCACTCACATTTTTTCTTTGTAACCTGCCTCCTTCCACATCCGCCAGGTGAACAGCTATGCACCCTTCAAGGCCGGGCACAAATATCCTCAACAGGAGGTGTCCTCCCAGCCCTGTTTATGATGATGCTCAGTCCAGACGTGGTTTTCTTTATCTCTACACAGCTGTTCCCCAGGCCTGGAGTGCATTACAGACACTTAAACATTTGCTGAAAGTGTTTGTTGAATTTTTCTAGTATTTTCAGATTATACCTGATATTTAAATATTATCCTTCACAGAACAGGGCTTTTGGGGGAAAGTTAAATTACTGTAAAATCAGACCATATGCTGGATAGAGATAATCTCTAGATTTTATTATCAAGTTTTTACCTTCAAGTGCAATACATAAGGGTGCTTGCATGCGTGCACGCTAAGTTGCTTTAGTCGTGTCCAGCTCTGTGCAGCCCCATGGACTGCAGCCTGTCAGGATCCTCTGTCCATGGGATTCTCCAAACAAGAATACTGGAGTGGGATTCCAGGGCCTCCTTCAGGATAACAGTGCTTACTAACCTGTGTTATGCTTACGACATAATGGTGCTTAATGCTCTGCATTAGTGATTGAATATGAAGCATCTTCGGAGGGTCATACGCTCATGGAGTTAGTGGTGGCTCTGGGGACAGAAGCTTGAATGCCTTTAGTCACTTGGGACTTGATAACTGTGGGCAAGCTATTCTATTCCTCCACTGTCAGCTTCCTTGTTTAGAAAATGAGACAAAGACTAACTGTCTTTCTCAAGTTCAGAGGATTCGCGTAAGAATCGAGTGAGATTATCTATATGGAAGTGCTGTATAAGTGGCGAAGTGATATGCAAATTACTATTGTTTAAGAACTGTTGCTGATGTTCTGATGCAAGATGAGTCACTCCAATACCACTGCTGCTTAATAAGTGATTAGCAGTTTGAACATGAATTGATGTACACACACACACAATGTGGTGCCAACATGATTAGAATGTGAGCCTCGGACATGACTGGTGAAAAATAGATCTTCATGGAGGACACTGATAGTAGATGAACCAATAACAGAGTAGGGTCCTACTTTTATGAACAATAATTGAGTTTGTAAAACAACTTCATTGCTGCCTGTAGACGGTTGGAATTTCTCTCAACCATTCTGTGAGGTTCCAGAATGTTTTGGGGTTTTGTCGTAGAGTAAATGGAATATGGTTCAGCGGTAAACTGCAGTTTACCTGCAGTGCAGGAAATTCAAGTTCACCTGCTGGGTTGAGAGGATTCCCCAAAGAAAGGAAATGGCAACCCACTCCAGTATTCTTTCCCGGGAAATCCCATGGACAGAGGAGCCTGACCGGGCTACAGTCCACGGGGCTGCAAAAGAGTCAGAAACGACTGAGAACTCAGCAACAACACCAGCAACAGAAGAAATAAGAAGTAGGAAATAAAAGATGAAAAACAGCGTGTTTAATCCAATTCTTACAGAATGATGGATGACTTTTATAAAGCCAGGGTTGACAGTCAATCCTAAAGGAAATCAACCCCAGAAGAACTGATGCTGAGGCTGAAGTTCCAATACTTTGGCCACCTGATGTGAAGAGCTGACTCATGGAAAAGACCCTGATGCTGGGAAAGACTGAAGGCAAAAGGAGAAGAGGGTGGCAGAGGATGAGATGGTTAGATAGCATCACCAACCCAATGGCATGAATCTGAGTAAACTCCAAGAGATAGTGAAGGCCAGGGAAGCCTGGCGTGCTGCAGCCCATGGGGTCACAAAGAATCAGACAGGACTTTGAGATGAACAACAAACAATAAGTGTCTTTAACCCCACACACATATTTGACTGTAAACCACCTCCCACTTCCTGAGCCCATCAGCTGTCATATAATGCACTTTGGACTACTGCAATCAATTGTACTTGGAATCCTATTGATATGATCCCATTTTTAGGCCCCAAATTGGGCATAACTGTACATCTGCCTCCATGCATTCTGTAAAGGCCTCTCTGCAGATGGAAACTCTTAGGAAGCCGCAGGCATTTCCTTGAAAAAAAATGGAGAGACCCTGCCATCTGCTGGATAAAGTTTGTCATAACGTTCTGATTATGTAATTCTGCATATGGAAAATAAAGGTTTTTCAAGAACTGAATCTTAGGGTCTTAGTTAAAGTGAAAACACCATTCACAATTAAATCATTGAACACCTATCTTACATCTACTAAATAACATGATACAGAACAGTCTGAAAAATTCAACATTCAGCTCAAGTTAATGGTAACTGGCTCTGGTCACATCTCAACAGTGGGTTTCATTTAAAGTTGAAATTTTAATGTCCCGATATTTCTGATAAGTGTTCAGGCATAAAAATAGATTATTCTTTTAAAATCCCCAGTGAATTGGATGATATAAGTTTTTCAGTCCCTGAGCATGTCCCTGTAGTAATATTTCTATTAAACGTATTCCCCTATGATTATTTAAGAATAAGGTATTGGCCAGAATATAATTGTTCCTCTCCCTCCTTCTCTCTCTTCTCTTTCTTTCTTTCACACTGCAGTTACAGAAAGAGAGTGGGAGCCCTAGTTCCTCCCAGACACAGGCCCGGTCTCTCTCCTGTAATGTGATTGGTAGGCTAAGAGTTAAGTTTTGAACACTTATCATATGTTGGGGTTTCCCTGGTGGTTCAGATGGTAAAGAATCTGCCTGCAATGCGGGAGACCTGGGCTCGATCCCTGGGTTGGAAAGATCGCCTGGAGAAGGGAATGGCAACCCACTCCAGTATTCTTGCCTGGAGAATTTCATGGACAGAGGGACCTGGTGGGCTATAGTCCATGGGGTCACAAAGCGTTGGTCGCAGCTGAGGACTGACACTATCACACTAAGCTCTGGGCTAAGGGCTTTACAGGGATTTGATCAGGTGCGTCTCACCACAACCTTCTGATGTAGACAGTATTGTTTACGTGTCTTAAATAGACGGGGAAGCTGAGGGGTGGAGGAGTTAGTCCTTACCTCTGGTTGTCTGGTTAGGTAGAGGATGGACTTAACACCCAGGCTGTCTACTCTAGAGCCTGTGGTCTAATCATTGTGGTAGCCTGTGTCCCTGACAGAAATGCATACGGTGTGAGAGAGGGGGTGGAGAGCGTGACCAGATAGTGAGCTGGGGTCCCTGTCTTAGGGAGGGACGGATTCTGAACAACCCTGAAGCCTGGGCTCGCCATGTCCTCTAGGTGGCGACAGCCTCATAACTAAACCTGGGAACTGAGGAGGCAGTGAGACTGCCTAGGATGGTGTTTTTTTCAGGGGAAAAGCACTCCCTGATAGCTCAGTTGGTAAAGAATCCGCCTGCAATACAGGAGACCCCGGTTGATTCCTGGCTCAGGAAGATTCGCTGGACAAGGGATAGGCTATCCACTCCAGTATTCTTGGACTTCCCTTGTGGCTTAGCTTGTGACTTTCACTTTCACTCTATAATTGTGTTAACCAACAGAAGGTAGAAAGAGGTGCCTTAAAACATTCTATGTAATGCCTTGGTATCATAAGAATAGATCCAATAGATCCATCCTATCGATCAACCACCCAAAGTTGAATTTGCTCTGGGTCCCATGGGCAGAAGTGAAGTGAAAGTTGCTCAGTCATGTCTGACTCTCTGCAACCCCAGGGACTATACAGCCCATGGAACTTTCCAGGCCAGAATACTGGAGTGGGTAGCCTTTCCCTTCTCCAGGAGATCTTCCCAATCCAGAGATCGAATCCAGGTCTCCCACACTGCAGGTGGATTCTTTACCAGCTGAGCCACAAGGGAGCCCACCACAAGGGCAGAACCACTGGATAAAGAGAACTCCCAACTCAGTGTTCTTTCCTTAAAGGGTAATGGTTTTTAAAAACTGGCCAGTTTTAATTTTGTATGTTAATACCCTCAGATTTGAATACTGCAAAGCCAATAAACTCCAACCTTCCACTGCTATACTCTTAATAGGAGTCTATCATTCATACCTCGTTTAAAAATATTTGAATTTGTACTTTTATTTATCATCATCATTGGGCTTCCCAGGTGGCACTAGTGGTAAAAGAACCCACCTGCCAATGCAGGAGACATAAGAGATGTGGGTTCTATCCCTGGGTCGGGAAGATCCCCTGGAGGAGGGCATGGCAACCCACTCCACTATTCTTGCCTGGAGAATCCCAAGGACAGAGGAGCCTGGAGGGCTACAGTCTATGTGGTCACAAGCAGTCGGACATGACTGAAGCGACTTAGCACAGCACATCATCGTCGTTTATAAAAATATTCAAGTGGAAACAGTTTTTTTTTTTTTTTAAGAAACAAGACAAAGCACTTGATTTATGAATGAACTTAGATCCTCAAAGTTAGTAAGGAAGCCGTTTGTTTGGAATCACACATATTTTCCTTTGTAGTAGCTGGTCGCCAGATTCACAAGGACAGGCCACAAAAAACTAGGAATTCCCTACTGTGGCTCCAATGTTTACATTAGTAATGGAAGCAGGTTGAAAATGAATACTGGTGTAATGCTAGTAAAGGAAAGTATTTAAAATAGAAGAGAAAAGGATTGGACACCTGAGCTCTCGAGTCCTCAGGGAGGAGGAAGGTTGTGAGTTACAGTCAGGTCCTACAGTTTCACATCTGGATGCTAGACCAGGCCACTGAAGTGGAGCAGCTGGGTTACTAACCAGGTCAAGGACATCTGTGAGGGATGCTAATAAAAGAGCTGTTCTTATCACAGATATTCACTTATTTCCTGCCTTTACTTATTTTTCTTTTTTACTTTGGCCTTTAACACCACTGTGCTTTTACCTCCTAAAGGAACTATGACTAAGAAAAATATCGATACCTCACAGCATGTCTGTTTTTAAGAACTAAGGTGGAAAAGCATTAATGACCAGTAATGATCAGTTAACCCTTGTGGCTCAGGAAGGGTAAACTGTGGCCCTTCTGCTCACATTTTGGTGGATGACCATGAATCTTAGTCTCTTCAATTCTCTGAGTTGGCTCCAAGCCTCTCAGTTTTGAAAGGTAAGGAATGAGTAAATGTAATTGAAATTGATCAATGAAAAATGAGACTGTATAATTTAATGACAGGAAGTTGCTCTTACCCAGTAACTCTGTTTTGGCTTCAGTTCCCCCAATTCAAATTCACATCCAAGTTGGGCAGAGTTTATTGAGTCCTTGCTCCAAGGTACTGCCTCTGCCTCACAAATGCCCTTGGGCTGGTGAGAAATACCTGAGCATGTACTCTTGCTTACCCATCAGGCAAAAACATTCATTTTTATTCCATCTTGAGTATTTATTATCATCAGGTTCTTCTGAGATATGTTGAATTGGGTCTCCACAGAATGCAAACATTAATATCAAATATATTCTTTAAAACTTTATGAAGACTAAATTTCTCAAAGACTAAATTTTTGGTACGGGACAAATTTACTCATCAGCATAACTTCTTAGAGGAAATGAATGGGTGGGGTATATGAACAGTTGAGATATTATTTAGGGAAGTTCTTAACTTCTCTAAATGGTGGGTGATTGGAAACCTTAGTACTGATTGGAAAGAATTAATGACTCTTTCCATTCTAGAATAAATGATGGCCCATTTGACAAGCAGATGTTATTTTTACCAGCTCCTCAATTATTGTTATTACTGCTTTTTCTTCAGCAGAGAGACTGGCCTAAATATTCTTCATCTTGCTGGAAGGGGATTACAAAAAGTCTATACATACCTGAATTTTTAAATAAAATAAGACAAGCAGCAGAGAAAAATGGCCAGTGGAGTGTTGCATCTTAATCCAACTTCACAGTCAGTTTAATCTACAGTTTTAAAGGTCTCAGACTTCAGTGTTTCTGTTCTCTATCCCCTAGTCTACTCAGTTATAAAATTCTTGTATAAAGGGCAAGAGCAGTGATTTTAGTATGCCGCCATCGGTGAGTTTAGACTGAAAAGGCCCAGAGGAACTGGTTCTGGTGTGAATGATCAAGTGGCCTCCGTTAACCTATCTGACGCCAGCTCGCGGGTTTGCGGCCGTAAGACAATGCGGGGGTCCCGTCCTTGCAGAGGCTCAAGTGCTCGAGAAGCTGGAGGGCGTGGATGCTCGTCTCCCGTCCCTGCCTCTGGGGAGGTGGCCACTCTTCAGGGCACGGCAACTGTGGAGCTGCTGGGCCTTCAGCATTACCATAGACAAACCTCACAGAAGGTGCCCAAGGAGAACACACAACCCAGCGGAAGTGTTGAAAGGGCAAAGGAGGGCCCTACTTACAAAACTGACCATTCGGAGCTTGTTACGCTTCTAGCTCTTCCAGCCGTGCTTCCTGCTTCGGAGACACACGTGCAGCGCACACCTTGAGGTCCTTGATGTAAGTACGTGGGAACTGTTCTCTGAATAAGAGAGTTGGAAGACCAAGGCAGCCACCTTCCGCCAACCAGTCCCTGGTGGTGGTAGGACCGTCTACCACCTACCCACCATGAAACAGGAGCCAGGGGCCCTGTAGACAAGTCCAGTTCACCCGGGCGTCAGCACCTGCTCATCATGTAGTGCACGGTCTCTGCCTGCCTGGCTGGCGTGTGGGGCAGAGGCTGTACTGGGGAGTCCTTCCCCTGGGCCTTATTTCCACAAGGCAGAATAACACCTCCCATTTCAGAACAACCAATACATACAGGAGTGACTAGGCAGTGTTGTGGTAGCAGGAGATTAAGAAGAACAGGGCAGAAACAATGTTGTTTGTCATTTTCTTGAGATAAAATTATAATAAGAGAAATACACAATGGGCTTCTCAAAGTAATCACATTTACAGCGACGCCATGGGCAACCCTTGTAATCCCTCTGCTGCATTCTGCTTCTCGTTTCCATTTGGAAACCACTGCATTTGTTAGAGGAAAATCATGACTGTATTCTCAGTGTACCGTTTTATCTGTTCTATGTGCCAGGATTCACTTTTGTTAAATGGACACAGAGCCAGAGACAGCGCATCAGACGATGGCCCCTCCCATTTGCCCATCTTTCCATCCACGGAAGCTCCAGCAACACGTTCAGGACAACGCTGACGGGAATGTTGCCAGTTTCATTTTCCAGAGGGAGAAATGGAAGCATCAGGCCTTTAAAACATTGTGAGTTTATGTTTGGCCCCGACACTCAAGGCCTTTGGACCTGTATATCTCGTGGTTCTAACCTTGCTTTGAAGCCAGGGGACCCTCCCTTCACTAACAGAGGAGGTGATTCCACGTCTTTATTTCCTGAGTTTCCTTTTCAAAGTGAGTAACCCTCAGAACAGAGAAGAAACGCTTACAGATGGAGTTACCTGGGTCTTTGTAGATACTGAGCACACCCTTGAAGTAATGAGGTAAAAATCTTTCCAGTAAAAGCAGCACGTCTTCCAGCTCTTCGAGAATCCCCACAAGCAGGAAGTTTTCATTTACGTTCAGTTTTGCTCTTTCAAGGGCCCATTCACCAGGCTCCCTTTATGGATAGAAAAATGATTTTTAAATCAAAGGTTGGTTTTCAAATGCAGCAACAACATGCTGGAAGTTTCTCCTTTCTCCTATCTGCCCCATTCACAAAAGTCCAAATCCCACTTCCTTCAGGGACCAGCCCAGATGCAGCAACTCCAGCTGTGGTCCAACTAGCCCCGGCCCACTATCTCTCCTCCAGCATTATCGCCCCTGTATAGTGCCAGACCTGGGGCTCTTGAGCTTAGTGAGCCCCAAATAAATGTTTGTTATATGGGCCCAGGCAGATAGATATCAACAAATGCTGATTAGAATGGCTTATTTATTTATTGGCCACACTGCACAGCATGTGGGATCTTAGTTCCCTCACCAGGGATCGAACGCATGCCCCCTGCACTGGAAGCACAGAGTCTTAACCACTGAACCACCAGAGAATTCCTTAGAATGACCTTTTTAATAGAAGGATCAAACCGAATCCATAAAGTGAGAAGTTTAGACATAAACCTACTGATATTGATTTCGGTAGAAATCAAAATAGGTGTCAGGTCACGACTGCTAATCATCTTATTCTTTTGAGAAATTTAAAAACAAACTTTTAAAATTATTATTACAGAAGGAAAACAGCCTAATTTGTATTTGTAAGGCAGATCTCTGAGCTGACAACACTGTAAGGAGCCCAGCCTGCAGATCTCAGGAACTAGGCTCCAGGCCTGACTGGTTTTTACCATCTGGGAGAATTTGGGAAGCCAGGATTATTTTTTGAAAATTTTAAAATAATCCTTATTTAGCTCAAATAATTGTTGTCAAGATGGGAGAAGGTGACATTTTAAGTGTTCTGACGAACATCACGCATGGACCAAGATAAAGTATAAGTCCTCGCCCCAAGGCTGGGAAATATACAATTTAAAAGGACTTTAAGGAGTTACAATCATGTTTCTCGGAATAAATACATTCACTGTGTCAGGGAGACATTGGGCCCCAGATCTTCCCAGGATCTGAAGCCCTGACCCTGAAGCAGAAGGTATGTATTACAGAGGCGCGGTGGGTGAGGGAGGCCTCCTGAACTCAGGCGTTTATGATGAAGCTGACACGTCTAGCCCCAGAATTCTGACCATAAACAAAGTGGTAAATTCTGCAAAATGTCGGTAATAACTAAGCAGCAATCACAGTGTCAACAAAAAGTACAATGAATTAATAAACTGCAGCTAATAAATTGAGACAGCTGTGTGTCCCCTGCTCCCAACCCCCGGTCTCTTTAGACCTTCTAATCAATGACCTTCTAATCAATTTCCCTCCTTTGGAGGGAAATGTCACTTCTGGCATCTGGGTTTATTTTCCACCAATCAAAGATAATATTCATCATTACCACCATTTCTTCCGGAGGCTACACACGTCTAGTGTACAGTGAGTTTCCAGTGTAGCTGGCTCAGAACTACCTGAGGAGGGGGGGTCACAGTAGCCTGGACCCCATCTCAGAGGCTGGGATTAGGTGGGGACTCGTAAGATGTTCCCCAGGGATGCAGAGGAGGTGGGTGGACCACATAAAGTGTCTGAATAAGTCACCTTATAGAGAAGGGTCTGGCATGCAAATAAGGCTGAGGAGTGATTACTAAAAGTACTTTCTTCTTCTCTAAATGTCTCAGGAGAGAGACACTCTGGAATTTTCCAAGTGGGCATCCCTGTTCCGACCCAGTTAGACACACCACACCTGCAAGGACACCCATCAGTGAAGCTGTCACTGCAGAGGAGCAGGCTGGGTGCACCCCCCTGGGTTTTACTATCTCATGAGCTGGGTAGTGACAGGTGTATGTTAAGAATGAAGAAGAACTTGATTGGCATTTCAGTTACGCAGCTTTAGGGGTGGTCCCCAGGTCCTCTCCAGACCTTGCTTTGTTAATTTCCTTATTTGTAAGACATTCAGAGTCTCAAGTGTGATCTTGAGAGATAAGCAATAAATATCAACTGAATTCCAGAAGGCAGGGAGACTGGGGACACAGAAGGTGCCTGAGCAGCGCCAGCTGGTGGGTTTCCTACCATCGTTGTCCATATAAGCATGTCATAAGCCTGTGTCGGTCCTTACCTGCATCTGGGGTGCTGTCCACAGAAATACGGAATGATGTAAAATAACCTGGGGTTGGAACACTCGGGGTAGTTTTCAAGAATACACTCATTGATGTCCTGGAAGAGAAAACACGGCAGTGAGAAGGCTAGTGGTCTCTGTAGGGCTCTGCCAAGTGTCAAGAGGGTAAGCAAAATTGATACTTCAATGACATGGAAAAGCTTTGAGACGATGTAGAAAACTGATGGAGTTTCGTGAGAAGATTTTCTTTTTTTGCCTCGCACCAGCCTGCTCCACCAGGCAGGTGCACACGTGGTCCCAGCATCTCAGAGAATGTTTGTTCTGTTGAGTTAACTGAATTTTTGTGTTTCCCCATGGCCTGAAGTCTCTGCCTGGATCACAAGCATCTTGGAGCAGTCCTGCTGGCTGTGGCTAGTTGTGGCCCCAGCAGTGATGAGAAACTGGAAAGTATATAGTGGGCATTTAACAAATACTTGAATGGATTCAGTATGACTTAATTCTTAGTTCATCTAGACTTCATCAGAGATCCCTATACAGCCAACCTTGTAGAAATGCGTTTCCCTGTGTATCCACATGTCCAAAAAATACTTGTTGTTATTTAGTTGCTAAGCTGTATCTGACTCTTTGCAACCCCTGACCCCATGGACTGTAGCCCACCAGGCTCCTCTGTCCGTGGAATTTACCAGACAAGAATACTGGAGTGGGTTGCCATTTCCTTCTCTGGGGGATCTTTCCCACACAGGGATTGAATCTACATCTCCTGCTTGGCAAGTGGATTCTTGAGGGAAGCCCATAACAAATACTTAAGTATTGAACATAGTCACATAAAAGGTTTGTAAATTTTGGAGGGGCTGTAAAACCATTTCTAATGTTATATTAGGTTAGAAAGTGGATGTTTGCCTACAGACATTCTCTACTTTCAAAGGCAACAGTTGTGATTTCCAGATAGCAAATTTGTAATTTCCGGACAGAATATTTCTTTTCTATGAGGCTGAATGTGGGGTCTTTGTCAGCATTACTGGAGCTTACAGTGGCTTGATGGGAGATGAAAAAGAGGGCTAAAAATCCACTTTCATTAAGGCAGATTAGATTGAATACCCCAGATAAGACATGTCTGTGAAGGAAATGGCAACCCACTCCAATATTCTTGCCTGGAAAATCCCATGGATGGAGGCCTGGTAAGCTATAGTTCATGGGGTCGCAAGGAGTCGGACACGACTGAGTGAAAAAAAAAAAAAAGATATGTCTGGTTATTAGGTATTTCTAAGGAGAAAAGATAATCCAGTTTATAAACAAACCAAACAGCATGGGATGCTTTTCAGAACTATTACTGGCAAGGCGGAATAAGAGTGGTCCCATGGCCAAAGGAGTTTGTAAGTCAGATGAAACCACTGAATCTGATATGATTTGTGTAAGTGGTTAGTTATTAAAAAAATTTTTTTTAGTTCAAGCTTATAGTTGGAAAAACATAACTTACATGTCTTTTTTTCTTTTTTTTTTAGGACAACTTTTTCTTTTTCCCCTCATGCTTCTTTAGTTTATGTAATAGTTAAATAAATTACACAATTACAATAATGAATTCAACTGGAAGAAAGAGATTCAGCAAACATGGTCCCACGGTCAGTGGAGTTTATAAGTCAGTTGAAGCCACTGAATCTGATATGATTTGTTTAAATGGTTAGTTATTAAAAAATTTTTTTTTAGTTCAAGTTTGTGGTTAGAAAAACAAAAGTTAAACATTCTTTTTTTTTTTTTTTAGGACAACCTTTTCTCCTTCATGCTTCTTTGGTTCATATAACAATTAAATAAATTACACAATTCAATTGGAAAAGAGATTCAGCAAAAAACGGACTGTAGTTAAACACTTGGGCCTATCGTGGGAAGCAGAGGTGTGTAGTTCCCAGAGAGGAACATACTAGAAGCAAACGTAACAGTGAATGCCAGCACATCCAGCCACGCGTGACGGGAAGGGTGGTTAAGAGCACCACATTGTGTATGAAAGCCCATTAAACATGCAGGATGTTAGACCCCAAATACCTTTCTAGGAAGAATTTGACACAGAGAGATGTATGTATGAGACTATTCATTGCTATAAGATTTACGACAACAAAATATGGCCGAGCTCACAGTTCATTAATGGGGGATTGATTCACAGAGCAGTTCTGGTGCATTCCTACCAGGAAACACACACGGGGCACCCAGAAAGGAGAAGGATCTTCACACGCTGTCCTGAACACTGTTCGTGATGTTTGCAGATGAAACAAAGTCGATTATAGGACAATATGAACATGTAGGACAACACACAAAAAACTTATGTGTTTACAAAAGGACACAAATATCTGGAAGGATAAACACCAAACTGTTCAAAGAAGTTATTTATGGTGGTAGATGTAATGGAAGGTGGGAATATATTGAACTTGTACTTTGATTCATCTTTGAAATGTTCGCTTTTGTGGTATGTATTTTAGTTTTATCATCAGAAAAGTTTGAGAGCTACACATTGTAAAGGGCTTCCCTGGTTGCTTGGTGGTTAAGAATCTGCCTGCCCTGCAGGAGATCTGAGACTTGGGTGTGATCCCTGGGTTGGGAAGATTCCCTGGAGGAGGAAATGGCAACCCAGTCTGGTATTCTTGCCTGGGAAATACCATGGACAGAGAGGCCTGGTGGGCTACACCAGATGGGATCACAAAGAATCGGACACAACTTAGCGACTAAAGAACAACAAACATGTCGGAAAACAAAGTGAAACTTGTGTAGGCGGGTGGCTGGGCTTTGCTTTGAGGATGCTCACCCTCCAGGTATCCTCCGGCAGCTGGCGTCCCCCAGGGACCTAAGCCTCAGGTCGGAGCGCCCAGTAACTGGGCTGGGGTCAAAGGGAGGGAGCTCAGAGCGGGGTGTGAAGCAGGGCGCAGGACACTCCAGCGAGGGCCGTCATCGTCAGAGACAGAGGGTCTGTCCTCTGAGGTTGAGATTTCACAGTAAACGGCTGAGTAATGCGATGGTGATTTAGGGGGTATCCAGAGATCCTGCCCATACACAGTCAGCCCCCCGGAGACCTGCATTAACACCAAGGGTGGGGCAACAGAGTCCACCAAAGCCTCCCACAGAAACCCTCACAGCACCTGTGCTCCTCCGAGTTCACTTTCCAGTTGCCTTTTAGTAAGAACTTGTGTAATTGTTTGTTTAGGTGGTGAGTCCAGGAGAGCACAGATGTCTGTTCGCTGCGTCTCCAGTGCTTAGCACCTTGCCTGGAAAAAGCAGGGCTGCAATAAATACTCAGCGAGTGAATGGACAAATGGCAGAGGAACTAAGCCAAGACATACAACCGCCATGCTGCCCCCAGAGATCCTGGCCCAGGATCTCACAGGAGCAGGCAGAGGGCATCAGCTGGTGGGGTGCAGAGGGCCGAGGACCACAGGGACCTCGGAAGGACTCTCCTCTATTGGAATTCACAAATAACCTCCCGAGGTCAATTTATGGGAAGCCATAAATTCCGAGTTCAAGAATCGCTGTTAACCTTTCTTTCTTAGGGCAAGACATGTCCTGGGAGATTTCAAAGAGTTCCATTTGAGCCCATTAGGTTGATGAATGGGGTTGGCCACAACCAGCTTATGGAAATGCTATAGGAGGGCATAAATAAAAGATGACTCAGGTGTAAGGCTAAGCGGAAGCCGGAAACGAGCTGTGAAGACCCACGCACTTAGCTGCCTGCGGCTTAGCCACAGCGCCCAAGTGGTGTTGCTTCCTGGCAGCTCAAGAGCTTGTGGCCTCAGGAGGCTGGTCTTGGCCACTCACACGGCCCACTCTTACTGGAACGCAGATCTTCAGAGAGGGACCTTTCAGTTTCCTGGGCCACCAACTGTGACAAGCGTCAACACGGCTGCTCCTCTGGAATCCTGCTCTGATGGGCACTGTCCAGTGCCCCCCTCGGGCCACCTGGTTTTCCCCTAGAGTTAATCATTTCATCTTTAGTGTTAGGCTTTACTATCTCCTGTTGTTTTACAGTCGCCTTTGTTCTCTTCGTACATATGTAGTTTAAAATGATTGTGCAATTTCGTCTTTTTCTTCCCATGCAGTACTTCTAGGGTAAGGTTGCTTTAAATGAAAACCTTAATATATATTTTAAAATCTGCTCTAAGGTCATCATCATGGTAATGACTTTAGCCAAACTGGACCCCTTGCTAGTGCTTGATCTGTGATTTTTGTATCAGGTCCTTGGATCTTGGTATCTAACACGGCAACCCACGAAACACTCTCCTGCCCATCTAGCTCACTTTTAAGATTGAGTGTAAATATAAGACTTCACTCTGACCATACTATCGATTTATTAGGGAAGTGAGATATCTTATATAAATACACTTTCCAGATAACTGAGTCCATTTAACTGCCAAAACTACAATAAAAAGGACCAGTTTGGTTGAAATTTATTCTAAACTATGCTATTTTTAAAAGTGTACACTTACACCCTCTATGTTTTCTTCGTGGGTTCATCTTCCTTCACTTTGATCTTTTAGCAAAATCATCTTCTGTTGGTTTGCTCCTGTAACATTTTCACTGGCTGGGCTGTGATGAATAACACTAAGTGCCAAAGGCCCCACAGCACCCAAGGGAAACCCCAGGCACTACAGCGGGATCCCTGTGGGTCCTCCTGATTCCTCTCTCACCCTTACTCTCCACGGCACTCAATGGCCCCACCCTGCAACTTGACCCCTGAAAGGTTTCTTAATCTTCGTTCTCCCACCCATTCCACACCTCAATCCCAGCTCAACTCATCCGCTGCTACGTAGCATCCCTTCCATTTCTTCTGCCCAAATGCACTCTGCTCTAACTCAGCTGAAATACAGATTCATCCACATCAGCTCCCTGTTGAAAAACTTTGAAGAGTTCTTATTGACAATGCAGTGGGAATAACAACCAGGCAGAGCACCTGTTAAAAATGTTAATTCCCAGACAGGCCTTCCAGAGTGCTCTGGGGACCAGGCTAGAAATCTCCATTTTAAAGAAGAACCTCCAGGAGATTTTGAAAAGCTGGTTACTGTTCATGAGCAGCAACATTGTGCCAGTAGGGAATTCCATGCCTGGCTCATCTGTCTCCCTTGCCTGCGATTTCCTTCTCCCCTGGTCCCATAGGAGGCCCAGGTTTTGGCGGCATTCCAGGCAGAATGAGAGTTAGCATCCTCCAGTCCACTTGTAGAGAAAGAAAGGCTCTAGAAGCTGGGGAAGAATTCAGGACCTGACAGCAATTTCAAGGCAACTCCTGGTGAATCCTCTGAGCAGACAAAGCATATGCAACTTACATAGTGTGGTTTGCAGCATTCTCAGCATCCTTGGTCCCAAATCAAAAAAATCTCTGCACCTCTTACCAGTGGGCCTGGGACTTTGCTCATTTAGTAAGACAAAATAAGTGGACTCTCTAGTATGTTTCTCATTCATTCCATGATCTTGCGTCATCACGCCCTCTCCAATCCTATGGCTAATCCTGGGCCCAGAAAGGAAGGGTCTAAGAAGTTTCAGAAAAATGAAAAGTTGAGGTATACATGGTCCATGGTGGGGGAGGTGTACCCAGATGGACAGGACTCCAGGTCCCCCAGCCCTATCCAAACCAGAAGAGCTGTGCTTTGCCTGGGTTTATGTATTGGGCTTTTTATAAGGTTTCAGTTGATACAAAGTTTCTAAATCTGAAAATCATTATTTCAGACCAGCACACAGAGGCTCAAGATATTGGAACAGCTAGCAAGAGCCCCCCAACACCCCACCTGTCCCATTGCCCTACATAAGCAGGTGATTCCAATCCTAGGGCCCAAGAAGTCAGATCTTACTAGTTGGGTCATGACTGGGTCCTATGATCAAAGAGCAGCTTGTGAAAAAAATCACCAGTCTAGGAAAACATTTTTCCTTCTTCCTTTCCTTCTGAAGGCCCAAGATGTTGAGAGTTCTGTTCTTTCCCCTACCTTACCCTTTGGGCTTCCCTTATAGCTCAGTTGGGAAAGAACCTGCCTGCAATGCAGAAGACCCAGGTTTGATTCCTGGGTTGGGAAGATTCCCTTGGAGAAGGAAATGGCAACCCACTCCAGTATTCTTGCCTGGAGAATCTCATGGACAGAGAAGCCTGGCGGGCTACAGTCCAAGGGGCTGCAA
>SJYX01006760.1:148065-289072 GCA_006410675.1 Oreotragus oreotragus | reverse complement strand
TCCAAGGGGTTGCAAGAGTCAGATACAACTTAGTGACTAAACCACCACCACCTCACCCTTTCAGGAAAGAGGGCTACCAAACCCATGCCAGCAAGCAGAAGAGTAGGTTTCATATGTATACAATAGTGTTAAACGCTATAGAGTATCCATATTCTACAGGTCAAAAATAGATGGTAACAGTGCGAGGCAGCAAAAGAGACACAGATGTAAAGAACAGACTTTTGGACTCTGTGGGAGAAGGCAACGGTGGGATGATTTGAGAGAATAGTACTGAAACATGTATATTACCATATGTGAAACAGATCGCCAGTCCAGGTTCAAAGCATGAGAAAGGGTGCTCAGGGCTGGTGTACTGGGATGACCCTGAGGGGTGGGATGGGGAGGGATGTGGGAAGGGGGTTCAGGATGGGGAACACATGTACACCCATGGCTGATTCAGGTCAATGTATGGCAAAAACCACTACGATATTGTAAAGTAATTAGCCTCCAGTTAAAATAAATTAATTAATTTTAAAAATATATGGCCTCTTTTATTGAAAAGAAATGTTATAATTTTGGCGTAGGGTGTCAATCCCTTGGTTATTTTAGCTTTCATTATCAATTGTGAATGAATAGAGGTCTTCTGAACCTAAGAAAAGCTGGGAATAAACCTGGCCTTCGGGAAGGCGCACTGCACACAGGTGGAGTGCTGGGCAGACTTCCCGGATTCAACCCTCTGAACCTTTTGAAAGCCACACCTGCTGGGCCAATGCTGTTCCAGGCTCCTGGGCAGACGGGACTGCCAAGTATGCAGAGTTTTGCCGGGCTGGGTGGTTATTTTATTAGGCAAATAAATGTCTACAGATTCTAGTGTAAAAACACTGGGCCCAACCCAGTTTTGTACAAACATTTTCAAAAGTAAAAGTGGAATTCATTATCAGTCACTCCTTTTCATAACTGCATTTTTTTTGGCTGATAATCGTTTCCCTTCCTTCTACATACAACGTCTGGCATATCTGCACCAAGAATGTCTTTAAGCAGAGGTTAGCCCCAGTGGATTTATGAAATCTTTGTATACCTTAAATTTTATACAAGTGGGACATTTTATGAAAGCCCATCTTGAACATTTTTCAGGCATAAATTTTTATAGAATAATAAATCATGAGAACTGAATTCAGTGACTAGTGGGAGGAAGACTCGGGAAAAAGAGGTAGAAGTATACTCGCTCAGTCGTGTCCGACTCTTTGCGACCCCATGGACCGTAGCCTACCAGGCTCCTCTGTCCATGGGATTTTCCAGGCAAGAGTACTGGAGTGGGTTGCCATTTCCTTCTTCAGGGGATCTTCCCAAGCCAGGGATCGAACCCGGGTCACCTGCATTGCAGGCAGAGGCTTTCCCATCTGAGCCACCAGGGAAGCCCCTAAAGGCGTAGAGAGGGCAATTAATTCTTTGATGCTGTTGATTAGAAATGAAACACAAGATAAACTTTACCTGGGATTCTGATTTTAAACGTTCGGCCAGAATTTTCTTATCAAGTTTACATCTATGATGCCCTGATATAGTCTAAAGCAATCTGATTGTGTGTGTGTGCGTGCTAAGGCGCTTCAGTCGTGTCTGACTCTTTGTGACCCTATGGACCGTAGCCCTTCAGGCTCCTCTGTCCACGGGATTCTCCAGGGTTGCCATTTCCTACTTCAGGGCATCTTCCCTACCCGGGGATAGAACCCATGTTTCTTTGTCTCTTGCACTGGCAGGCGGGTTCTTTACCACCAGCACCACTTGGGAAGCCCCTATGAAATCCTAGGTTGACGATCATTTTCCTCAGCACTCTGAAGATATTCCTCTACTGTCATCTGGTATCTACTATTGCTGATGGGAAATCTGATTATCAGCCTAATTATGCTTCTTTCACTAGTCATCCACTTGTCTTCCTTTACCTTGATATCCTGCAGCTTTATTTCAAAATATTTGAGTGTAAATTTAACTTTGTTTATTCTGTTCAGTTCTTATGTATGCTTTCAGTCTGAAGAATCACACCTTCGATTTTAGACTATTTTATCTTTCAATAGCTTCAAATACTGCTTCCCTACCATTTCACCATTCTTTTTTGAAACTCCTATTGACTGACTGTTGGAAATCTATCAACTTTCCCACATCTTTTAACTGCTCCTTCTGTCTATTTCTTTCTCTCTCTTGACATTTCTGAAGTTTTGATCAATTCTTCATGCCTACTTTCTAATTCATAAAGTTCCTCTTTCACTCTACTCAGTTCAAAGTTTATTCCATTTCTTAAGCTTTTATTTCCACAACCATTAAGTTTTTATTTCAATTACCATATTTTTCATTTTCAAGACTTATTATTATTTATTAATATCATAATGTTCTTGTTTCAAGTGTTTGTCATATAATTTCCTGCTCTTAATGGAAGTTGTTCACACTTTTATCTTTTCAACATCCTAGGCATACTTATTTTAAAGTCTTTGCCAGATTGTTCTGTAAAGATAACTGGAATGAATTTCTGTCTCAATAGTAGATTTTGTTGCTTTTCTTGGTATTAGAATGTTTTTCATGTGCTTGCTTAGATTACTTGGCCTGTAGGTTCATTTTGAGCAGGAGATTCATTTTCATTCTCACCCTCTCTCTCTCTCTTCCTTCCAGGCCCTGTTCTTCCATAGTAGTTTTGCAGTTACTCCTATCAGGACTCTTGACACCAGACCAGGACCAGGACTCATGTGAAGTTCCCATCCTATGAGAATAATGGGAATATTCTCATAGGGAATGAAAGTTCATTTTGAAAAAATTTTCAGGCATAAATTTTTATAGAATCATAAATCATGAGAACTGAATTCAGTGACTAGTTGAAGGAAGACTCAGGAAAAAGAGGTAGAGAGGGCTATTAGTTCTCTGATGGGAATAATAGGAATAACAGATCTGGTTCCCAAGAAGGAAGAATTTGGTTCACTTCCTACTTATGAGGCCGTGACTTTGTTTTACTCCCTCTCTAGGTTTACCCTTTAAAAGCCTACGGAAGAACAGGGACTGGAAGGAAGAGAGAGAGAGAGGGAGAGAATGAAAATGAATCTCCTACTCAAAATGAACCTACAGGCCAAGAAATCTAAGCAAGCACATGAAAAAAGCTCATAGTTGCGGTGACAGGGCAGTGGCCGTTTTTTCTGGCTTTCTTTGCTTGACAGTGAGGGAAGTGTGGCTGTCCACCTCAGGCTGTGGCGTGGAGCCTGCTGCTGGCCTCCATCTTGACAGGGAGCCCAATGTGTGGCTGCCACCACCTGATTCTGGACCACAGATCAGCTGGCCTGTGATTCCACTGCTGCTCATTCCTCTGGTATTGTTCCAGCCTTGGGGACACTCTTTGTATTTCCTTTTAAAATATTCTATCTATCATTGTTACGTGTTTGGGGGTCCAGGGAGCATAAAATCAGTATACCATCTTGCTTGGGGTCCTGTATGGGCTGTTCATTGTTTTTGTTTTTTTTCCTGCAGGAAGTTCTACTGGAAGGAATCCTGAGGGCAGAAGTGTGGGGGATGGATATAAGGAGTGCCTCTTGCCGAGTCAGAGGAAAGAATCTTGGTAAAATGTCAAGGCCATGCCAAAGCAAGATCACATGTTTATTGAAATGTGATCATTTCTGCTTCATAAGGATGTCAAAGGCACTGGGCCAGAGCACAGTTTAAGCCAGACCTCAAACAGTGTGAGTTCGGAGGATTCTTCTTACAGACCCTGCAAGACATTAATATATCGTAGCAATGATTCTATTATAATGACATTACTCTGAGTCCTTTAATTGCTTCAAGTGTTGCCAAAAGTTCCAATATTTAAAGTAAACCACAAACATGAAAATGATGTAATCTTCGCTCTAGGTTTTCTTTATTAGTATGATACAGGCTCTAAACTTTTGGAAGAAAAGCTTTGTGCCTCTCCTCTGTATTATGGTACCCATGCGGGGCCAGGCAGGTGCACTTTTATAGCTCATAAAAGTAGCCTTTGAAGATGATGAAATCTTAATCTGAATTGTGCTATGCCTAGCAAATCACCATGGGAATCTGGTCAAAGCTTTTAGAAGACAGTGCTGCTTTTCAATAAACAACATCATAAAAAATTCAGCAGCAAAGTGAAACCCAGAAAGCAAGCACTGTTGCGTTTTAATCAAAAAGTCAAAATGATATTGTGGATACTGATATATCATTGTGGATACATTTTTTAGTAGACATCTGGAAGACCGAAATGTCATTAAATGACCTCTATCTAACTCCCTCCTAGAAAAGGTACTTTCCAGATGTGCGCTCCGCTTAGAGGAATAATGACTTTGGGATTTTGTGATTCTAGTCTCCAAGGCACAGAAAGATCCACGTGGTGGACCTCTGCCACCGGCAGCTCTGCCCTGAGCTTTGAAAGTGCTGTCATGGCTAACCAGCCCCCTGATCCCAGGCCGGTTCTGCCCCAAGCATTCAGCCCAGCATAGGGATGGCAGCAGTCCCTGCAGAAAGGGGCTATGTTGATTCTATTTGGAAGCACACAGTCAATGGGGCTCAATGACCTTCTAATATGACTATTGTTGAGACGCGGATCAAACACTTAAAATAAGCAGGAAGTTGGGTTTATGGAGAGGTCTACCCCGCCTCTCTCCTACCGAGTCACATAGGAAGCAGACAGGTCACCGTCCTGTGGGCTTTCTGTAGGGGTGGTAGTACAGTATCATTTGAGTGGATGGCCAGGGGATCTAAAGGATCTATAGCTTCCCCACTCTGGATCTTAACAAGACCATGGAAATACATTTTAACTGTTGACTGCTTTCCATGTAACCCCAGAAGGAAAAGATGCTGTTAAAACTTAGGCCAGGGATCAGAAGGGCCACTGCAGATTTTACTTTAAAGTTGAATTATGAACTGGAAAGAAATGTATCATGCAGCTCATATCTGTTCATTTCACCTGTTAAAAGAAGCCTCAGAGACGGGCTAAGTCCCTACATGGTTCAGTATTTCCTGGGAGCAATGCTGAGCAGGTTCCAACCGAGCTTCTTGAGGGACATGAGCCTTTTGTGAGTATAAGAAGGTCAGGCATTCCTTGGAAACCAAGTATGTTCTTCAAGAATTTTATACCATAAAAATGATTTATGACTCCTCTGGGCCACACAAGTTTCTAAAAGCCACAGCAACTGTCTTAACCTCATAGAATTTTGATGATTTTGTCTTCCCAGCTGAAGAGGTTCAGCATTCCCTTTCCTTTCTTTCATATCCAGTAGTCTAATAGTTTTGGCCTATGAGGCCAAAACAAACCACAAAAGTCACACTTTCAACTTCTGGTTATCCGGGGCATAAACAACATGTTTGTGGATTTTTTTTTTTTTTTAAGGCTTCCAGCCTCCCCTTTCTGTGGCCCCATAGTCCCAGCTCAGTAAGTCATAAAGAATCCACAACAGATTTAAAAAAGAGAAATTGAAACTAAATAGGCAGAATGATTATTTTAGATGCACTGGAAATTTTAGTTTCTTGAGACCCTCTAATCATGAGTGACTAAGAATTGACTGGGTGATGGAGGATCACCGGACTATTCTCTTTTTAGATGAATATTTGAAATTTTCCATAATGTGTAGTGAAAAGTAAACAAACAAACAACAACAACAACAAAAACAGAAAAAATACTATAAGAATAGTTGCACCCTCAGTCGAATACCTTTTCTTCCTACTGCCTTATTGTGCCCTGAGCTTTATTTTTTTGTAGTTTGTTCATTCATACACATTCTTCCTCTTATGACTTTAAGGCCTCTTGGACTGTTTCCTGGTGGGTAAGAGACCTTTATGAATCTTCAGACTTTCACCTTTGTTGTGTTCCATCCAAGTTTGCCTGGAGACCTCATTTCTGATCCTATCATTGCCCCTGCTCCCTGGATTATTTCTGCTCCAGAATGAAATATAACTACATAGACTTCAAGAAAAAAAGAGCTACAAGATGAGTCCCTTTTTTTTAACACTGGTTATTGGGATGTCTCTCACAGCTTCTTGTAATCAGTTCTCTCATATTTTTATTATGTGCAGCTGGGTCTAAGAGATGACATTTAACAAATCAGTGTAAACCCCAATTTTTATTTTTTAAGGGCTATGTTATGATAGTTTTTCTTTCACTACCTTTTCCTTTCAGTTATTGATGTTCTTCCTCTTTTCGATGCATTATCTGTCCCTGGATAGACTGCTGCTCAGTTGCTTCAGTCGTGTCCGACTCTGTGCAACCTCATAGACGGCAACCCAGCAGGCTCCCCCATTCCTGGGATTCTCCAGGCAAGAACTCTGGAGTGGGTTGCCATTTCCTTCCCCAATGCATGAAAAGTGAAAAATGAAAGCAAAGTCGCTCAGTCGTGTCCAACTCTTAGCAACCCCATGGACTGCAGCTTACCAGGCTCCTCCGTCCATGGGATAGACTAATGCTCTATAAAGAATGAAAAATTTCAAACCACTATACTGTAAGTGGGTATACTTATCTACCCACATAAATAAAACATTTATTGAAACGAAGGACTATTAAAATTTCAAAGTATCAAAGTTTCCCAGATACTTTTTCCTTCAAGTCTCTAGAACTGAGAACCAAAGGCAAAGAAAAGCACATATTTTATTGCCTCAATTTAAAATATATGAGTCACACCAAAGATGCAAAGATCACTTCCACAGACTAAACATTTAAGTATGCTCATCATTTAGACACACACACGGAAGAATGTATAGGAAGAAAGGCAGAGTCTTCCTGGTGAAAAACTGATTAAACATATTCGGAAGGAAGGGTTATTTCTCTCTTTCTCTCTCACCATGAACAACTGATGAAGGCACAATCAACTGTGATGACTTAGGTGGTCAGAACCAATTCTTTGTAATGACCAGGATCAACATTTTCGGCTCTCACGGTGTACAATTTAATTACTATTACAAGATCCATAGCCCTCATTCAACACTGTCATTACTGGGCTTCCAATATATCCTGGGCCCTGTGTTATAGACAGTGCATTCCTGCTCTGCAGGAAAGAATGTTCTAGAGCAGGGGTGGCAAACCCCAGTGCCCACTAATGTAATGACCAGGATCAACATTTTCGGCTCTCACGGTGTACAATTTAATTACTATTACAAGATCCATAGCCCTCATTCAACACTGTCATTACTGGGCTTCCAATATATCCTGGGCCCTGTGTTATAGACAGTGCATTCCTGCTCTGCAGGAAAGAATGTTCTAGAGCAGGGGTGGCAAACCCCAGTGCCCACTAGCGCTGTCAGATCACATGGATGCACGAATGGGGCCCTGTACCCGTCCACGCTGTCTGAGTGGAAAAGCCTGGAGCAAACTGGGAAAGCCCACCTACTGTCTGGAGGGGGCGGGTGCTACTCTGCTCAAGCCTGTTCCTGCCGCATGGATTTTGTGCCAGGGATCGCCCAATCATCTGATTTTCCAAGCAGAGCAAGAAATTTGAATTTTTGCATGAAATCTCCTAATTTTTCACTCATAAAACAAAAATTGTGAGGGAAGCAATCATGTCTGCAGGTCAATAGGACTCACAGTTGACCAGTTTACGTCCCACTGGCTTAGCCATCGCCGTTTCAACTTTGAGTATTCCCTGAAAAAATATAGGATCTTATGGTTTGCCATCCTATGTTTCTGACAAGAATAAAGTTGGTAGATAAAGGACAGCTGGATTTTAATGACACTAGACCAGTTATGGGACAGAGCTGTGGGGCAGAGAAGGAAACCGGGATTTGTCATCAGATGCTCTGAGTTTGAGTCTTAGTCTCTTATTTACTAGTTGGATCACAGTGGCAAGATGCTTCACCTTTGTGAGCATCAGTTTCCTCGTGTATAAAATAAGGTTAGTGGGACTTCTCTGGTGGTCCAGTGATTAAGAATCTCGCTTCCAACGCAGGGGGCACGGGTCCAGAAACTAACAGCCTACAGGCCACGGCCCAACCAAGCCCATGCACTGCAACTGCTGAGCCCACAAGTTCAAAGGATAGTAGCACCTCTTCATAGGATGGCTGTGGGGATTAAAGAAAGTGCATTTGAAAATGCGTTGTAAGCTACAGAGAAAACCCCAGAGTGAATAGGTGGCTTGAGATTTGAAGGCATTGATTAAGGACTCTCAAGGATTCAGCACCATTGGATAAAGCAGTTGCGGAAATATAAGACTCGATGGCTCTGCTCACTCCTAACAGGAAAACTATGCAGTGAGAAATGTAAGGAAAATGGGGTGAAAACTAAAAGAGCCTAGTGGTGGGGCCCAGAAGGGGTGCTGTGGTTTCCAGGTGGCATGATTTCCTTCATGAAAAACCTTACTAGGACCACAATGAAACCCTTGACTAAAGAAGCAGTGATTATCCACCTGGTGGATTATTTGTGTCAAATTTAAAATCGCAGGCTGGCTTCCTACTCTTAGGATATTTTCAAACCACCAACTTACCTCTCCACCCTTAAGTCAAAGAATGAGAATTCATTTCAACCTTAGCCCAAGAAAAACACAATCAGAGGAGACCACGGTGGAAGAATACTGTTATTAATTTCAAAATTAAATATAATGGATATCTGGATTATCAGCTGTTTTCAATTATCAGCACCAACATTCTCTTCTATGGAGGGGGATAAATGGGTTATTTTAAATAATTCACAAGCTTTCACCAGAAGAGTGGAAAATTTCACCATGGGGTTATGCTTGATTTTACTCTTAAGGTAACCATACTGTAAATTCTTTGCTTCTCTACTTTTAGCACTAAAGGTTAGATAGTTTCTCAAAAGCCTAAGGATCCTGCTTTGATTTAAGAAGCAGAAAAAAAGAAGGGAGTTATTGATGTGAAAAAATTCTTTTTTTGAAAAAGAGGTTTCCCTGGTGGCTCAAACATTAAAGAATCTGCCTGGAGCAGGAGATGCTGGTTCAAGCCCTGGGTTGGAAGATTCCCTGGAGAAGGGAATGGCTACTCACTCCAGTATTCTTGCTTGGAGAATTCCATGGACATAGGAGCCTGGTGGAGAACAGTCCATGGGGTGCAAAAAGTTGGACATGACTGAGCGACTAAGACTAATTAAAATTTTAGCGAGTTCTAGCAGAGAATTCTTGATAGTCCTAGACTAGTAGGGAGGCAGTAAGCAAGATCTTCCTACCTGCAGCTCAGGACCATTCTCGGGGATGTGGGAGTGGGGAGGAGGCTCCAAAGTGAGAGGAAATATGTATATTCATAGCTGATTCACTTTGCGGTATAGCAGAAACTAACACAACACTGTAAAGCAATTATCCTCCAACCAAAAAATAAAATATATATAAAAAAGAGTGTATTTAGCAGGAGTCACGTACTGCTCAGCCTTATAGAAAATGGAGGAGAAACTTCTTATTCCACATTCTTGCTTTGGACTCGTTAGGTCTAAAGCTATCTCACTGGCAGTCAGAATTTGGAGATTTAAGATGTTAACTAACATGGAAACAAGTGCATTAAAAAAAAAAGTCATCCCTAGCTGTTTCTCCTTGTCAGTAAAGACTCAGGGAAGGAGGTGTCTGTTAACTTGGAATACAGAGATGCCCCCACCCTTGCAAAGCGGTCTCTGCCTATAACTGTATTTCAATATGATTTGTTTTCTTTGTAATCTAAGTATTTTATTTTGTGTATTTAAAAACATTATTCTGAGAAGAGGTCTGTAGGCTTCACTGGACTGCTAAAGGGGTTCATGACACAAAGGAGGTGAAGATCCCTCTGTACTGGATACCGACAGGGCCATCTGTCTCTGTTGTAAGAGATATTTCCTGACTAGTATTTCAGCGCTGGCTCACCCAAAGTGTCAACAGAAGATTATTTTTGACTGAGTTTTAAAAAAACTCCCCCTTGCAAACTTGGGTAGAACTTCTATTTCAAAGAGTTGGATAGAAAACTACAACCACCACCACCAACATTTTTATGCAAATAGGGTCCCTGGGGTGGTTTTAAGTGCTTAAAAGAATTTCTGTACTTGACACTTAATCTAGCCTGGTGGTTCTCAAAGTGAAGTCCACAGATGGCTGGCAGAACTTGCGATCCTTTTAGGGATGATACCAAAATCAAAACTATCTTCAGAATCTTAACTAAGGTGTTGTCTTTTTTATGGTGTCAACATTTGCTCTGATGTGCAAAACTGTGGTGGTAAGTGGTTGGCTCATTAGCATGAATCAAGATAGAGGACCAGACTTGACTGGACATCATGGTACTCTTCACCTGCACACACTTCAAAAAAATTTTTTTTTAACTTAAGAAGGTCTTTGAAGGAGCAGTGGAAACTACTCATTGCAGTAAATTTCAGCCCTTTAAACTCTGTGAAGAGATAGAGGAAGTGTGCATAAAGCCCTCCTGTTGACCTCTAGCAGTCTGCTGGAGTCTAACGACCCACTTCTCAGATCAATGTGCTTAAATGTATAAAATAAAACACATAAGAGTAGGAAGGAAACCAAATACATTGAAATATTTATTAAAATACTGAAACCTCATGGTAACATATGTGCTTGTTTAAAGTATTAAATAACAAAATCTCCCTAATACCTAATGTTAGATATTTAGTGGGTCTAATGCTGCGTGCTCAGTTGCTCAGTTGTGTCTCACTCTTTGTGACCTCATGGACCGTAGCCTGCCAGGCTCCTCTGTCCATGGAATTTTCCAGGCAAGGATACTGGAGTGGGTTGCCGTTTCCTACTCTAGGGGATCTTCCTGACCCAGGAATTGAACCCGAGTCTCTGGCATCTCCTACAGTGGCAGGTGGATTCTCTACCACTGCTCTTGTTCAGTTGCGAGGTCGAGTATGACTCTTTGAGGCCTCATGGATTGCAGCATGCCAGGCTTCCCTGTCCTTCACTATCCCCTGGAGTTTGCTCAAACTCATGTTGATTGAGTCCGGTGAAGCTATCTAACCATCTCATCCTCTGTTGCCCCCTTCTCCTCCTGCCCTCAATCTTTCCCAGCATCAGGGGCTTTTCCAGTGAGTTGGTTCTTCCCATCAGGTGGCCAAAGTATTGGAGCTTCAGCTTCAGCAACAGTCTTCCAGTGAATATTCAGGGTTGATTTCCTTTAAGGTTGACTGGTTTGATCTTCTTGCAGTCCAAGGGACTCTCAAGAGTCTTCTCCAGCACCACAGTTTGAAAGCATCAGTTCTTTGGTGCTCAGCCTTCATGATCCAGTTCTTACATCCGTACATAACTACTGGAAAAACCACAGCTTTGATGGTACAGATCCTTGCTGGCAAAGTGTTATCTCTGCTTTTTACTACACTGTCTAGGTTTGTCATACCTTTTCTTCCAAGGAGCAAGTGTTTGACTATTATTTGTCTGTTTGTTTACTATCTGTTTTGTCTCATTAAGATATCAGCTCCAAGAGAGGTAGGACTCTATCTTGTTCATAGAAGTCCCAGGGCTTAGAAGGTGCCTGGTCGAGGGCAGATGTTCCGCCAGTATTTCTCGAATGAATGAGGAAGTACCATCAGCTTCCACACCCAACTGAGTCGACTTGGCATCCTCTCTCCTCTTTCCATTTTTTATTTTAGACTCCTAAAAGTACATCACAGCAGACTTCAAATTTACACCTCTTATAAATATTGTGGTTTGCAACTAGTCTCATTGTTTGATCCAAATTGTTTTAAAAAGAAGTTGGTGCTTTAACAGAACTTCTCAATCCATGAATACAGAGCCTCCTAGCACTGTTTACCAAGGGCCTGGGGATGGTCAGCCTGTACTACTGTTCCCTACTGGCTGTCACAGAGAAAAGGCAAATGACTGAAACACAAGGAGAACTTTCTGCAAAACCCCCAACATAAAGCTTCTGTGAGTTGAGACGGAAAATATGAATCTGAAAGTCTGACTATCTGGGATTATAATTTTATCCATGAGAACACCCTGGCATCCATGTGAACAAGGAAAATGGTTAAATGGAGAACTAGCTTTCAGTTAACTTGTGCCTGAATGTTTTCTTTGGCTTCTCAATCTTACTACACTAATGTGCTTAACTATTTGAATTCAAAAGCAAGAAAGATCTCGTTGGTGTCAAACCTTAGTCTTACTTCTCCAATATTTTTATTACAAAGTTAACCTGTGCTTATTATAGAATATATGGTTAAGCAAAAAATGAAAATATAATCATAAATTTGCCACACAGATATAAATATTTTTAAATCAAAGAAGGAATTAAAATAGATTAAAAAGAAAAAAAATATTTTGGTGTATAGTACTTTTTTTTTTTTATAAGAAAGTTTTTTTTTTGTTACCGGGGGTTGTCCTGACTCTAGTGCCAAACTCCAAATAAAATATTAAAAAGAACAAAGGAGGCAAAAGTCTTTGAACTTTCCTACCCTCATACACTAATTTTTTTTTAATGTTAAATTTCTTCACAAAGCGTTCATTGTTTCTTTAGTTGGATTTTCATTGACGTAAATGTACCTCCATTGAACAGTCCATGAGGTTGCAAGAGTTGGAGACGATTTAGTGACCATACGGCAGTGAGAATAAATAAAGTAAAAACTCATCGACTACCGAGAGCTCAGGAAAGGTTGTTATTTACCATGCGAACTGGCGACTTCTTATTAACTCTTACATTTGAGGAAGATTAGAAGATTAGACAGAGACTTCACCTCTCAAACGAGAATGCTTAATAGCCCTGGACAGGCTTTGATGTTTCAGTTTTACACGCCTCCTTTTTGGAAGAATGCATGTGGCTGCCTTGCTTTAACAAGTTATCTGTTCATCTGGAAAGGCACGCCACATGTTATCTCCTTTTGTGCATCTGTTCTCAGTACAACTGATGCTTCTATTAATGCAATCCAAGTTGTTTTCAGTTTATCTGAACAAGTATAATGACCAATCGCTTTTGTCTTCCATTATTTTGGTAAGGGGCTTATGGGTTACTTTTTCCCCTGCTTAATGCCCTGAAAATGAAACTGTTAGTTGCTCAGTCACGTCCGACTGTTTGTAACCCCATGGACTGTAGCCTGCCAGGATCTTCTGTCTATGGGGATTCTCCAGGCAAGAATACTGGAGTGGCAGCCATTCCCTTCTCAAGGGGATCTTCCCGACCCAGGGATCGAACTGGGGTCTCCCGTGTTGCAGGGGGCACTGCGATGTCTGAGCCACCTGGGAGGCCCCTTAATGCCCTAAGTGGAAGTGAAAGTCATTCTGTTATGTCCGACTCTTGTGACCCCCATGGACTATACAGTCCAGGGAATTCTCCTGGCCAGAATACTGGAGTGGGTAGCCTTTCCCTTCTCCAGGGGATCTTTCCAAACCAGGGATTGAACCCAGGTCTGCCACATTGCAGGTGGATTCTTTATCAGCTGACCCACAAGGGAATCCAAGAATACTGGAGTGGGTAGCCCATCCCTTCTCCAGTGGATCTTCCCAATCCAGGAATTGAACCAGGGTCTCCTGCATTGCAGGCAGATTTTTTTTTTTACCAACATAACTATCAGGGAAGCCCTAGTTCAGTTTAGTTCAGTTCAGTTGCTCAGTTGTGTCCAATCTTTGCGACCCCATGAACCGTAGCATGCCAAGCCTCCCTGTTCATCACCAACTCCTGGAGTTCACCCAAACCCATGTCCATCGAGTCAGTGATGCCATCTAGCCATCTCATCCTCCGTCGTCCCCTTCTCCTCCTGCCCCCAATCCCTCCCAGCATCAGACTCTTTTCCAATGAGTCAACTCTTCGCATGATGTGGCCAAAGTACTGGAGTTTCAGTTTTAGCATCATTCCTTCCAAAGAAATCCCAGAGCTGATCTCCTTCAGAATGGACTGGTTGGATCTCCTTGCAGTCCAAGGGACTCTCAAGAGTCTTCTCCAACACCACAGTTCAAAAGCAGCAATTCCTCGGCACTCAGCTTTCTTCACAGTCCAACTTTCATATCCATATATGACCACAGGGAAAACCATAGCCTTGACTAGACGGATCTTTGTTGTCAAAGTAATGTCTCTGCTTTTTAATATGCTATCTTGGTTGGTCATAACTTTCCTTCCAAGGAGTAAGCGTCTTTTAATTTCATTGCTGTAATCACCATCTGCAGTGATTTTGGAGCCCAGAAAAATAAAGTCAGCCACTCCACTGTCTCCAATGTCTCCCCATCTATTTCCCATGAAGTGATGGGACCAGATGCCATGGTCTTCGTTTTCTGAATGTTGAGCTTTAAGCCAACTTTTTCACTCTCCTCTTTCACTTTCATCAAGAGGCTCTTTAGTTCTTCTTCACTTTCTGCCGTAAGGGTGGTGTCATCTGCATATCTGAGCCCTAGCCTTCTATCAAATGAGTCGACAAGTGTCGTAAAATGCTAATGGAGTTAATAAAAAGTAACAGAGACCCAGGTGACTTTTGCTGTGGCTTACCTACTCCTTCAAAGAGGGAAGGCCTGAAATTTTTGGCTTCAATATTCTCCCTCAATTCTTCCCTCCCTTCACTGTCCTAAATCCTTTTGAGTCCTTTTAACTTTTTAACCAAGGTTTTTATATGGGGGCATTTAGTGAGGCCAAAGAACCTCACCTTCGTGAAGAGCCCATAAAGCCATTTACTGCTTCTTTAGAAGTTTATAGGTGTCAAATAATGAGAGCACTGTGAATTACGTATTTCTTGCATTTTCAAAGACTTTGGACATCTATCATCCCATTTTTATTGGCTGATGAAGGACTGATGAGGGTCCCACGTTTCCAGAAGGGCCATTCCAGAGGCACAGAGGTGACTGTGTAGCTCACTCTTGGTTCACTCCCTGGTGGTAAAGGGATGTTAGAATGTGGGTGGGAGACTGCAGCCTCTAAGTGGCTGTCTGATGGGCTGGTGAACTACCAGTGAATTACCCAGAAGCAGGGCAATGTGGAAGGGGAGGGAACTTGCTGCATCCTAGGGAACAGACAGAAGTCTTCTTTGAAGAGATGTAGTGGTGAAGGGGACTGGAGTGTGGCTGGGAGGAGGCAGGGAGCATGACACAGAGTAATCACTTTGCAGGTCTACACCTGCATGTTAGACACCAAGGAAACAGTCTCCCCTGACTTCCTGCCTGTCTTTCAAAGGAGAACACTAGCAGAAGTGAGCCTGAGGGAACTGTCTTTTAAATAAATGAAGTTAATGAAACATGATGATGCAGGCTCTGCCTATCTGTCCAATCTTGGGTTCCAGTTCCCGCCTCATTCTTTTGGCCCCAGCAAACTTCATGACCCTCAGTTCCTCCTGTGCTGCAAGCTGCTTCACCTATGCCCTCTCTGCCTGGCTGCCTTCTACTTATCCAGCAAGACTCAAGCGTCACCTCCTCCTGGAAGCCTCATGCACATGACTTCCGGAGCGGTCCACTGATGTTCATAGGCACTAGAGCCCAAGGGCCATGTGCCTGCCTCTCCTCTTAGACAGTCTATGTTGCTTCCCCATTGGCTGTTGCTCCCACCATTACACATGGCTCAGAGTAGTGCCTGTTTGGCTGAATGAGACATGGTTGATAAATGAACACACCTCCCCAATGAAGCAACGAATAAAACTTGAACGTGAGCTCCACAACAATAGCAATTTTTGTTCTATTCCCTGATGGTTCCCAAGTGCTGAGAAAAGGATCCATCTCATAACAGGCACTCCAAAAAATAAAGAAAGTGTTGTTGTTGTTGTTGTTTTTAAATTTTATTTATTTATTTACTTTTGGCTGTGCTGAGTCTTCATTGCTGTGTGGGCTTTTCTCTAGACGCAGCAGGTGGTACTCCCCAGCTACTGTGTGCAGGCTTAGTTGCCCCACAGCATATGGGATTTTCCCAGACCAGGGATTGAACTGGCGACCCCCGCATTGCAAGGCAAACTCCCAACCACTGGACCATCAGGGAAGCCCAAAGAAAGTGTTCTTAAATAAATTAATAAGGAAGAAACATTTCTGGAAGTGGTGCAGAAGTGGTGATTTACAGATTTTTTTTGCAATGTCGAAAGATTTCTAAGATCTTCGCTTGAGGGTAAAGGTTGCTTTCATGAGAGACCCATTTTTTCATACAGAAACAGATTTCATGGCATCAGCTTCCTTAGCTGGTTCATGTGTACTAGAAATATTTTTAGTAGTTCACGTATTAAGCAGCTTGAAGTGACCCTGAAGAACAAGTCTTCTGACATCTCAGGGCCACACAGGCATCACTTTCTACAGTGGCCAGAGTTCCTGGGCTTCTTTGCATCTTAACCTTTCTTGGGTTGGTCTCTACAGATGCTGCACTCTCAGACTCTGGAGTGCATGACATAAGGAGAGAAGAGTCCAGAACTTTGAAAGCTCGTATGTACCTCCCTGATTCCATTGCAGCAGGCATATTTTATTTCCCAGGCTGGAGAGAGCAGAGCTGGCAGGATACACAGTTTCACAATAAGCTGCCAGTGGCCAGGCAGGCAGGTAATTAATATATCCCCTGGCCTGTAGGTGGGAGGAGGCAGGAAGCATATGAACCTCATCATTGTAATGGATGTTACAGTTCTCTTCAAAGGTCATCCTGAGGTTGAAACACACTTTGCAGTAGTTATCTACCTTTATAAATGAAAGACACAGGAATTCACTGGAGTGGTGACAGATACAACTGTATGGAACACCTTTCTAAATTATTCCATAGATGCTACTAATCCCTAATCATCAGCAGAGGTGAGGACATATATCAGTGTTACCTTCCACAGTAAATACTACTCAACAGTGGGGTGGTGTGCAGGGGCTGGAATACAAGCAAGTATAAGATATTTTATCTTCTTATCCTGGAGAAGCTTTCTGTGTAGGAAGGCAGCAGGGCACACAGTGGTGACGGCAGAATGTAGAGAGGGACAAAGCAAAGGGCATGACAACCCTTGTATAGGCATTCAGCGGAAACAAGGTGGCTTAAGGAATTTTTGGAGTCAGAAATGCATCAGAAAATCACTATATGCCTTGATGTAGCACAGAAGTTTGAGGGGCAACTCTGGAGTCAGATGACCTGGATTTAAATCAGAGGTATGTCAGTAAATTCATAACAACTACCTTTTCCCAAAAAACAAAGCCCTGATTTATAGCATCTGCAGATTTATCATGATGTGAATATTCCTACTATGGCCAAATTCAAGCCACTATCTTGATGTCAACTGAAATAGTAATTAGTTGAAAATTTCCTGAAAATGTAAGAGTTGCTCAGAGCCAGGCCAAGCCAGCTCCAGCATGCTGAAACCCAGGCTCTGCTTCTTACTAGCTGTGTAAACTTAAGCAAGCGACTTAACTCCTGTAGTCCTTAGCATCTCATCTGTGAAAATGGGCATAATAACTATCTTAGAGGGGTGCTGGAAAGATTACATGAGATCATGCATGTGTGTCTTCTCTTTCTGGACAAGCATGAGATTGAACTAGGATGTCATAATTAGTAGCCCGGTGAGCAATGGATTGGAAAAGTTTAGGAGATGACCATCACTTCCAGGCTTTCTAATTCTGTTCCAGAGCTTAATGTACACCCTTACTTCCCAGGTGGTGCTAGTGGTAAATAACCCACCTGCCAGCGCAGAAGACATAAGACATGTGGGTTCAATTCCTGTGTCAGGAAGATTCTTTGGAGAAGGAAATGGAAACCCACTCCAGTATTCTTGCCTGAAAAACCCCGTGGACAGAGGAGCCTGGTGGGCTGCAAAGAATCTGGCACAACTGAAGTCACTCAGCATTGCACTGTGCTACTTTCCAGACTTTCTTGTATTGCGTTGTTCATGATTGTTGTTGTTATTATGTTGTTTAGTTGCTAAGCGGTTTCCAACGGTTTTGCAACCCCATGGGCTGTAGCCCACCAGGCTCCTCTGTCTATGGGATTTCCCAGGCAGGAATATTGGAGTGGGTTGCCTTTTTCTTCTCCAGGGGATCTTCCTGACCCAGGGATCAAACTCTCATCTCCTGCATCGGCAGGAGGATTCTTTATCACTGAGCCACCTGGGAAGCTCATTCATGCCATTCTATTTCCTAAATTAACTTTCTCTGATAAATATCCAGTATGGCTTAGCCTTTACAGCATCATAATGATGACAACTCCACGTAGTGCTTCCAACCTTAATGCTCCAGTCTTAATTACTTAAATGAGTGGATGAGATGAGATAGCCTTCTTTTCTGCCTTGAAAAGTGCAATGATTAATTAAAGTCTTCCCCACCCCCTCTCTTTCCTCAACTCCCTGGAACCCCATGTTAAAGGGCCCTGAGGACAAATCCTGTTCTTACATTTAGTTTCCTCCTTGCCAAGTGTTTTCTTTTTGCTTTGTTTGTAGCCTCTTCTTCTAATTTATCAGTGATGGTTTGTTCCTAAGTCAAGTACCCTGGAAGATATTTAATTGCTTCTTTGCATAATCTTGGCATTTGCAAAATGAGACTAATAAGGCTATCTTAGAAAATGGCACAGTTTTGGAAGACTAAAGACTTAATGAGAAGCTTTGAATTTCTCAAAAGAAAAGCCTTTTGAAAACTTGGTGTTAATTCAGCCCTTGATGTAAAATCATTCATTTTGACTGGATTTTAAAATTCTCCATGCAAAATGTGGTTTTGTAAATAAATACAGATTTTGCTCTGGCAGAAGCCTGACTTCCACGAATAACATTTAGAGAGAATTGTTGGAGGTATCTTTAGCTGAAATACTAAAACTGACACCGGATGAAAAGTGGAAACCAAAGTAGTCTTCAGGCGTAGGGTATGAAACAAATAATGCCTTTCTCCAGTTTAGAAGAGCTTTCTCACGAGGAAGAAACATTTCTGAAAATTAAATCTTGCTGGATTATTGATAATATTTTTATTTATTCATCAATAAGCAAGTGCTATACACCTCAAGTTTAAAAGTACTATTTGTTAAAGCAGCTAAACCTAGCAGAAGTGTTTCTTTTTGCAGTTGATAGTAAAATATTAGTCTAATTAAACTGGTGTAACTTAATTTCATCAGCTATAACAGAGAGGTAAACTCCAAGATCTGCTGTGCCCTGGGAATTTGCCCTTAGATCCGAAGAGACAATGATTCAGTTGATAACAATTAAGCATCCATTTTATCTAGGAAAAAAAACCCATGGTAATCATCAGTTGTGGCCTGGAGGCAACTGAGGGATTGTACATAAAATACAGCTGTGCACATTTATATGAAGGGAAAAACTTGAGACGAAAGGGGTTGTCATTTTCTACTCCAGGGATTTTCCCTACCCAGGGATCGAATCCATGTCTCTTGCATCTCTTACACTGACAGGCAGATTCGTTACCACTAATGCCACCTGGGAAAACCAATACACTGACACGATCATGTATTTATCAAACTGTGAATCAATCAGATACTCGTTTAGTTATTTATTCAACAAATAATCTTTGAGCACTTACTCTTGCCAGACCCTGTTCTTTTTAATCAAAGAGAAACTTTCTTTTTAGGTGCTGAAGAAATGTTGGCAAGAAGAAAGAGAAGTTCCTGCCCATACGCAGTAAATTTGATTAAACCCTTCCTACACGATGCGCTCCAGGGAAGCAAAAAGTGGAATGTATACAAGGCAGGGAAGATGATATGTGCTCATCAGGAGCTGGGATATCTGACAGTCAGGCTTGGAAAGGACAGAGGAAACAAGAAGAGAGTGGTAAAAGCCTTGCCACTCGGGCTGTCACATCTGGGGTTTGCACACGAAGATAAAAGGCATATCCTCACATATGATATTAGAGCTTCTCTGGTGGCCCAGACGGTAAAGAATATGCCTGCAGTGCAAGAGATCCGGGTTTGGTTCTCGGGTCAGGAAGAGCCTCTGGAGAAGGGAATGGTAACCCACTGCAGCATCCTCGTCTGGAGAATTCCATGGACAGAGGAGTCTGGCGGGCTACAGTCCATGGGGTCGTGAGGAGTCGGACCAGGCTGAGCAATTAATAACTTTCACTTTCAATGTATGATATTTGTGATATGAATTTAATGAGGGGGGCAGCTGGAAATGACAAAGTAGTCTCCTGTGCATACTTAAGTCAAAACAATTCAAGTGAGGGGTTTGCTTGCTGACTTCAACTTAATTTCCCAAACTGAAAGAGACACAACAATTAATCAGCAAACCTGCTGATCACACAAGGATAAGAGTGAGCTCGGCAGGAGATACAGTGTCACTGAAGTTCCCCACAGTGTTTTTCAAGTTCAAAACTTCAACAAGAAGCATCACCCATCCCAGGGTCCACAGTCAAGGCTCCTCTCAAGGATCCTGGCTTACTTGTTTCCACATTTATATATAAATGGATGAATTGGAAACAAAGTACAGGGTCCCAGGCAAAGAGGCCTCACCTTCCTGCTGTTGGGTGTGGTCAGGGGCCTTTCAAAAGCCTTTCTGGTCCTCTGGTAGCATTCCCACAAGTCAGAAAAGACGGACTGACGTGGCCTTGTTGACAGAGATGGGCCAGACTCAGCCAAAGCTGATCTTAACCTGGCAACATTCAGTTTCACATTTATTCATATCTTAAAGCAAAGTAAAATGTGAACCTAGTACTTCCTTTAGCCTCTACTCGTTTTTCATCGTTCTTTTGTATTGCAAACTTGTGAAGGATGAACTCTTTCTGCATTTATTATAACTTATTAAATGTGGTCACAGAGAAGCTGACTGCCAGGAAAACCACACCCATTGGGAAAGAAACAAGATCATATCCAGCTCAGAGACCTCCAGAAAGGACTCCAACACTAAATTTACCACAAGTATGAGGCTTTCTTTCACAAATCTGGGTGAAACAGGCTGTTGAGAAGGCAGTCACTCAGGGGTTGCTAAGTTAATAGTGGGATCTAAGTTACATGCAGGTGATGGTGGAAGGTTAAGAAAATATTCTGTCTTTTTCCCTTTATTTTTTTGTCATTAGACATTGAGATTTCTGCTGCTTATATTCTGCCTGAAATGAAATCCCCAAAAGTCTGGATCTTAAAAATTATGGCCTAGTAGAAAAAATACAAAAATAAATAAAAGTAGACAATTAATGATTTAATTTTACTTCAATTATTTGGTATCCATAAGAAACTGATTCTTATCACCATTATATTTAACTGTACTCTAGAGACACTAACAAAAACAATTGGATAAAATTGATAAAAATTGAGAAAAAGAAAGAAAACATGGTCATTGTTAGCTGGGGATATAATGTTAGCTGGTAAACTGGAAAGAATTTCCTGAAAATCTATCTACCAACAGTAACAGAACTAAGCAAGTTGGTGGAGTTTAAAATAATACATAGACTTTAATAACAGTAATGATAATATTCAACAGTAGCAACAACAACAAAAAAGATAAAATACCAAGAAATAAACTTAAGAACTGTGCAAGATCTAAACGAAGAGAACTTTAAAGCACTCTCAAGGGATATAACACTCCCTCTCAAGGGATATAACAGATGTTTGAACAAACGGAAAAGGCAAAATACATTCTCACGTAATAAGACTCAACATAAAGATGTGAATTCTCTCTATGTTAGTTTAAAACTTAATGCAAACCTGATAAACAATGGTAAGGTTTTCTGAGGATATATGTGGGGAGAAAGGAGCTGAACAAGCTGATTTTGAAGTTTCTACAGACAAATCAACAAAGACAAAAGAGCTAGGACATCTGGGGAAAAGGTTAATGAGAAGCGATTGGACATTATCAAATAATAAAATATTTATCATATAATAGTTATTGTATATAACATTAATTATATTAGTCATATTATTGTGTATTATATAAGATGTATATTATATAATTACATGCTAGTCTACACACAAGCACGTGTACACACATACAGTATGAAATTGTGTGTTACTGTACTTAAAGACAGAGACCAATGGAACAAAATAAAAAGTCAAAATATTGATCTCTCCTAAAATAAAAATTTATTATATATGGTAAACGTGTCACTTTAGGCTAGTGTGAAAAATGAATTATTATATAAATGTCGTTGAGATAATCTGTTAACCATCTGGGGAAAAAGAGATTTTGAACTGATATTTTACGCTCAACAGCAGGATAAATTTGGGATGGGCCAAAGATTTTAGATTAAACAATAAAAAAAACAACTGAAACCCTGGAAGACACCATGGAGAATTCTTTCAATAGCTTCAAAGAGAAGAAGATCTTTCTAAGTTTAACACACAACTTAGAAGCAGCATTTCGCATCATGTCATTTAATTCCTGGCTCAAGAAGCTTGGTGAGTCCTGCCTTCTATGATGACTTCTCAAGTCCTTTCTGCAGCTTTCAAAACTTTGAATAATTTGACCCTATCCTTCCGGTCTTATTGGTTTCCTAAATGAAACAAATGGTAATAAAACCATGCTTCTCATGTCCTGTTTCCAAAACTGACTCATTCTCACTTCCATTTTTCCTGTGTTATTCATTGGTTAACCTATCCTTTGTCTTTTGGTTTGTGATGCTTTTTTTCACGAAAGTCTTTTTATTGAGATAGTTGTAGATTTACAGGTAGTCATGATGCTTTTCGACTAAATAATGATGATAATACAGCAATATCAATGGCTAATGTTATGCCTAGGGAGAAGAAAGACAAAAGAGTTTTAAGCCGGGGAAGCTTGACGTCAGATGTGCACAGTAGACACTGTCACAGTGGGTTGGCAGGTGACCGGACACCAGGCTGCCCAGCTATGAGGCCACTGTAGATATTTGAGTAGAACGTGAGGAGGACTTTGCTAATGATGGGGAATGATCTGAGCGAAGTCAAGAAGGAAGAACTGACAGTCTTAGCAGACTTAGACTCTGCTAAGCCTTAGACTCTGTCCTCTACTATCTCCCAGAATTTGCTGGGATCCCTGTCTGAATTCTAACAACCTTCACCCAAACCCTTGTCTCAGGCTCTGCTTTCAGGAGGATTCCAGGTTAAGTTGGTGACTAATTGCATATGGGTTGAGGAGTCTGGGGAGAGAAAGCAGGCAGGGATGACTCCTGAGTTTCTTGAACCCAGAGGGGTACCATTCACTAATAAGAGAATATAAGAGGAGATGGGTTTCTTTGTATGTGGTGGAGGCAGAAAGTAGGAGTGGATGTTCATCTTGCCACGGCTATTCCTATCACAGGGCCTGATACCTTGTAGGTGTTCAATATATATTTAAGTTGCACGTGGCAAGTGGAGAGGAGAGATAAACATTGATGCTCTGTCCACATCTGGATCTGTTCTTAAATGTATACTGAAAGTTGGACTGGATGTCTGCCAGGTTGCTGTGAAGGGTGCTGAGATTGAAACAGGAGATCCTGTTATACCATCTACGAGAATTACATTTTAGTTAAACAGATAAGATATATACAAGTGTGAAACAATTTGAAGGCTTTAGAAGCAATATATATTAGCAAGTAAAAACGAAATATAATTCACACACCGAGTAATAATTTCCTGGAGAAATAAAGATTAGCAGTAATCACGGTTGACTGAGGCTAATCTTATGTTTTGTTTTGGCACTTTTTTGGGCCATGCCAGGTGGCTTAAGGGATCTCAGTTCCCCAACCAGGGTCTGAACCTGCGTCACGGTGGTGAAAGTCCAGACATCCTAACCGGGAGGCCACCAGGGAACTCCCTATTGTTCTGTTTAGATCGCTTTTCTTAATCTCACAGGTTTCTACTCATTAGTAGTGGCCATATATGGAGTGCCATAATCATAGTGAGATTTCACTGTCCACAGTTCCTACCACTTCTTACTGAACTTGATAATTTCCTTTATACATCTGCTGGTTTTCTTAACATGTCTCATCCAAGAGGTTAGTTTATTTTAAAAACTAGCCGTGAGTGTTTAAAACTCTGCAGAGTGGTGAAGGGCCAGTGGTATCACTAAAAAGTCATACTGGTATAATCTTCCTCTTCAGTGAAAAAAAAAAAAAAAAAAAAAACTATAGAAACATCTAACTGAATGTTGACACAATTCCATTGTATTTTTCCCTTGTAACATGAAACATGGAGTTGGAGCCACTTTTTAAAAAGCTTTGTCTTGAAATCAAGCAGGATTTGGTTAAAATTCTTTCATTAATTCAGGAATGTCTGCATGGATTTAGGGTCTGTGCCTAGAGGTTGCATGACATTACAGCCAGTGGATCCCACCTGGCTGATTCATTCCTGGCTGTCATCCTAGATAATGGAAATGTCACGTGGGATAAAATCAAACTTCCTATTATACTCCTGACAAGCCACACATACTGATGTCATTTCTACCTTGCCTGAGACACTGGTTAGTCAATCATAAAAGGGAACTGAAGTGGATTGTTAAGTGTGCCCTGCAAACTTATTAAGCCAAGACTATCACAATTTCCAGGCTTGACTATTTATTCTATAACTTTTTCAGGCTTCTCAATGTTTTAATATTATGAGGTGAGTTGACCTCTCAGTTGGATTTCAGGACATCGGGCATTTTTAGTACCATTTCTACTGAAGATGGCCCAGAAGCTCCAAGGCACTTAGCATACTTTTGTCTTCCCTTCCCTCGGCACCTACTGAGTTGTTTCTTTTTAAGACTATGCTGGTCCTGACTCTACACTGTGTCCCTTGCTTTGGGGGGAGTCTTCCGACACGGTGCCATATAGTCTGCCATTTCCTCTGCTTAGCTTCTGTCCTCCTTGCAGTCACAGGTATTTTGCCTTGTCCTTCAATATCCAGCCATTAGAGGGCAAGGCTGCTGCAGCGAACAGATTTTAAGACTTGTTTTGAGAGAGCCCGAGTGAAGCAAGCGCTTCTCCGATTACACACTATCTAATTCAGTTTACATTTTTTAGAAAAACTGCCAGCTATTTCATGTTAATATTGACATTTTCATAAGTACTTGCAATTAGAATTCAAGCTGAGATTCCAATAAATCTCTTAGATGTTTTACACTTACTTTTCCTGTCCGTCTTCAGATTTTGCAAAATATTTTTAAGAACACATTTAGAGGTCATTCTGCCTTTGGGGACTTTATGCTGTGTATGTAAAACAGTTTGGTAGGAAAAAATATTACAATTTGGCAAAGCAAATTGAGGACAACTACAAAGGTGTGCCAGGTTCTGAAAAACAAGTATTAGGGTATGAAATTCAAAATTCTAACACTGATAAACTGTCATTAGTTTTTCACTTTATATAAACCTTTACCCCATAACTTTTTGACTAGCAAACTCCCTGGCTGCATTTTAAAGAACATTTCCTGACTTTATTTAAAGTGTACCCCTATTCACCCACATTTTTAAATTTAACATGCATATGTATTTGTACAAACTGGCCTGCATTTGAAGAGTGACACATATCTCTTTAGAAAAATGGTAATGGATTCCAAATGACTCCACCGATCAAACAAAAAGATGTTCTCATGTTAAATAAAATATTTTGATCATCAAAGTACTTCTTCTCTGTTTTATTGCCTAAAGCATGCTTCCTGAAGTGAGATCTTAAATGTATAGTATAATATACTCTTTGGTTTCTATATAATAAATGTTAATTAGTTCAGTTTAAAAGAAAGCCTGACTTAAGACCCATACAGAGTATACATAAATACAACATACCTAACACTATGCCATCAAACTCGTTTAGTGTCATATATTTGCACATACCAATTAAAAGTCCAGCAAATAAAAAAAATTCCTGAGGGGAAGGTAAATAGAGCTTTTTCTAAATATGTAACGGATACAGAAAGTAAGCTTCTAGAAAATATTCAGGAGGTGCATCTGTCAGTAAAACTAACTTCTGCTAATACAGCCAAGAATGGATGTGCTGTTATTTCTCAGTAATTATTTTTCAACCTTAGCTACATGTTGCATCACTTCGGGTTTTTTTTTTTTAAATCCCAGAGCCCAGCCTGCACCCTTGACCGATTAAACCAGAATCTTTGGGTGTGGGACCCAGGCAACAGGAGTTTTAAAAGCCTCCCAGATGATTCCAGTGAGCGGTCAGGCTGAGAGCCACCACCTTCATAAATCTAAGCCACCCGTCCCAGGAGGGGTGCAGGCCTGAGCCCCCAGCGAGGGGGCAGCTGCAGCTGGTGGCTGACTCAGTGAGGGGCGGGGGTCTGGAGCAGATGAGCTCAGCTGACAGGTGGCCAGCGGGATGCACCTGACTGTGCTCTGGTAGCTCGGGTTTGGTGCTCCTGATGGGAGCTTCCATTGAGCAAGCAGGTCAGGCAAACTTGATTTGGCAGCCTCCTCGGGGACATCTGGTGAATCGCTTCTCAGTCCCAAACCCTAAACTCGAAACCCGCTGCTCCAGCCAAGCCGGGCGGCTGACCACAGCGCAAGCCTCAGGCTCTCGGGCTTTGGCACAAACGCTCTGCTCCTGCAGTCCTCCTGACCCGTACCCCTGCCTGAATCTGAATCTGTCCCCAGATCTGAGCTCCCACCTTGTCTAGGAAGCTTCCCCCAGTGAGGCCAGCTCGCTGATTTCTTTCCTCTCCTGAATTCTCAGGCTGAAGTGTCTGCAGCATTCTTTTGCTAATTAATCATGCCCCAGCCAATGACAGTTCCTCAAGTTTGGGTTTTCTGTTGCCAACCAGGCAGTCAGCAAATGGAAGGACAGTGAGGTGCTCCCCATGGTAAATGCTCCCCTATCACCATCCCTGCCCCTACCCTAGAGCTGCTCCTTATGCATGGTTCTCGCTCTGTAAATACTTGCTCCTTGATTGTTTATCTCCCGTGTGATCACTGCAGCAACCTCAGATTAACTGGAGCCCTTCTGTACACTGTATATTGAAGTTAAAGTCATTTTTTCCCAAAAATGTAAATCTTAGGATCCCATGTAAACATGCTTCCCCACCCCCCAGGCCTGCTTTAAATCCTTTAGAGTCTCCTCAGTCCTCTTGAACAGGCCCTGGGAAGTTCTGTGGGGTCCAGCCTCTGCCTGCCCACACTGCAGAATTCAGCTCTTCGCTTTCTCCCTCAGTTCACCCTGCTCTAGCCTTCCTGGTTCTTCCCTGTGCTCACTTTGTTCCCTTCTGCCGCAGGACCTTTGCATGTGCTGTTTCTGATGTCCAGATGTTCCTCCTTCTTCTCTTTCCCTCCAACCACCACTCCTCTGGCCTCTAGACTTGCCAACTATGCCCTGGCCCATTTCTCTGTGTTGTCAAATGTGAGCCAGTTACATTTCACATGAATTTGTGTGGTTTGAGAGTTAACATCTGCCTCCCTAGTAGGACTCTGAGCTCTATGAGGACAGACATGGGGTCTATTTTTGCTCAGCATTTTATTTCCAGTTCTGATTATTATTCTCATCACACAGAAAGCACTAAATCATTAATAAATGAATGAATGATGAATGAGTGGATGGATGAATGGATGAGTCACTAGTAGAAGTAAAAATAAACGTACGACTGGCCACTTGGTTCTGCAGACCAGAGACAGGGCAGCCCTAGCTTGGCGTCACTGCACGGGCACCAGTGGCCGGGACAAGCTAAGTTTCAAAATGCCTGTCACGCTCACAACCCCGCCACAGTTCCCTCAGTCCCCACAGTCACAGTGACACTGCGGTGGGCAGAATAATAGACCCCAGAGATGTCCACACCTTAATCCCTGGGGCCTGTGAATATGGCGCCATACACATACAGCAAAAAACTGTTCTGCAGACATGATTAAGGTTAGAGTCCTTGAGATGGGGAGATTATTCTAGACTGTCTGGATGAGCCCAGTGGAGTCACGAAAATCCTTAAAAGTGGAGAACCCTTCTCAGCTGGGTTAGAGAAATGAGATAGGAAAAGAAGGGGGAGAGATGTGAACCAACATTTCTGATCTGGTTCTGTAGGTCAGAAGTCTGAACACAGGTCCCACTGGGCTAACCTCAAGCTGTTAGCAAAGCCGATTCCTTTTCGGAGGCTTGAGAGGAAGACTCATTTCCTTGTTCATTTGGGTGGTTGGGAGAAGCCACGTCCTCTGGGTATAGACTGAGATCCCGTTGTCTTGCTGCTGGTCAGATGTGTGCTATTCTCATTCTCTAAAGGCATCTTTGCTCTTCAAACCATGGTCCTCTTCTTCCATCTTCCAAGAAATCGGTGGTGAGTTGAGTCTCAGGGATACTCCAGCTAAACCACAGAGCTCGTCTTTGGTTCTCTAAACACTTGAGATCCCTGCTTTCAACACACCTCTGAAGGAATGGATGTCAGAGACCTCTCTCTCCGGGGTAGCACCTTCGTCCTCTATGTGGCTCAGTGTGTCAGAGCCTGTGGCCCTGCACACCTCTCCTCCCCATCCTCTGGGGTGAGAATGCACTGCTTTGGGGACTTTACAAGCACTTGCCTACACCAGCTTAGATTTCCAAGTAAATAAACGTGGGACAAATGGGTGCCAGCAGGCTGGGATCAAAACATGTCTCCAGCTGTTGGGAACACAGAGAAGCAGTTTCCTTAGAAACAGATTCCCAGGAGAAGGGGTCTAGTGGGGCCATCTGAGAGGCTTGGCAGAAGCGGACCTGATGGTTCAGGACACGGTCCAGGGTACCATGAGCTACAGGAAAGCAGCAGCAGCCGCTGGCTCCCCAGAAGAGAAAAACATCCCCATTCGCTCTGATTTATAGGGAATGAGTGGTCTCCAGGAGCCATGACAGAGCCAGGGGTGTGAAAGCATTAATTCCAAAATGTGTTTTGGAAAGTTTTAGCTCTCAGGACACTTCTGTGTAGAATGTTTTTTATTTTCTTGAGAAGCCTGTGAAACAGACAAGGTAATATGTTCCCATTGTACAGAAGAGAAGAGTAAGGTTCACAGAGGCTAAATCCATTGGCCTGTCACCCAGCTGGGGCAGCAGAGAACAGAAGCTAAGCACACCATGTCCTGGGCCGCTTGCTCAGCCTGCAGGCATAGGCCAAGTCTAAACTAGGTGGAGACAAAGAGCATGACTTTCTTACCCTGGAAGCTTTGGAAAATACATATATTTACTGAAATACGTAAAAAGCAGATGATCCAAACCCCTTATTCGTTTTCTTCCTTTAAGAAGAATGATGCTTGAGGGATGAAGGGACAGCCTGAGGTTTCATTCCCAGGACAGCCTCAGCCAGTCAGGACTGAGTGGAAATTTCCAGAATCGAGTATTTCATAGATACACTTCCAAAGCTAAGGGTGCTCAAAGTCCAAAGCTTTCAAGCGGATTAAAACGCATAGCTTTCTGAAAACCTTTGCTGATGCTGGCCTGTGTTCAGGCTTCTCCAGAATCCAACATGATTCACTGAATTCTTTATGAATTAAGAAGCTGTAAATTACACATCTTTTCTTTTAAACATGCATTACTTTCCACGCTTTACAGCCAAGACGAATAAACAGCATCACAGAGGCAGTTCTCTCCCTGGGAAAATGCCTTTCCCTCTTTCTGCTCTACAAATGGCGGATCACCTAGAGAACGGTCATCTGGTGAAGTTGCAAGAATTTGGGTAAAGAGTTCAATTGGACATTTTTGTTACTGTTGTCTGAAAATGCCAAGTGGTATCTCTGCAGAAGTGTTCACCATGAACCTTTCTCAGGCCAGGTTTTAGGCAAACAACAAGCAAAAAAAGGAAAAAAAAAAAAAAAATCACACACGTATAACTGACAGTGGAAATGGCAGCTGTTTTGGGGGAAATTTCGGAACTGGAGAAGGGAGTGGCTTCTAGGGAACAAGACGCTCTCCCTCGCTTGTAAATCATAACAGTTGCTCTTCATTAGCAGACATTCATTCTCCTTAACTGCATTCTGGGTGCCAGGTATTTCCTTGCCCTGGAAATAAAGCAGCCTGGACTCCAGCTGGACAAAAGTCTTAAGACCTGGCACGTGTCCACGTGTGCCTGCACTCAGATCCGCCCGCCCCACCTCCTGAGCCTAAAACCAAGAAAGGACGCAGCCACCTCTGCAATGGTGAGCCGAGTGCCTGGCTCTGGACAGAGGGAAACGAGCCCCAGAGAACTGCCTTTTCATAGCATGGCTGCTATATGCTGAATTTGTACCCATTCTAGCAATAATTTATTGTGAAATCATTTTCTGATAAATAAGTGAAGATTTTTTGGAGAGAAGTAGAAGCTTTTAGAAAATCTGTTTTCAGAAAATACGGGAAATAGCTCTAAGATGCTGGAGTATTTGAAAAAAAAAATTGTTATAACAGCTATGTCTTTGTAAAGATGCATCAGATGAAATGATTTTGCTCAAAAACCATTGGACTTGGCCCACTCCTTTTCTCATTTTACCAGCCAGGAAGTAAAACACAAGGTCCAAGTGATCCAACAAGACAGATATGGAGTCAGGAGGCCTGGCTTCTACACTGGGCTGGACCCCTAACCCATCACTAGACCCAGGCCCCGTTCTTGCATCCAAGAGAAGAGAAGAGAGGCTCCTCATGACTGACCTTCAGGAACCCTACAATCCCTGTTCCTATTTCCAGTTTCTTCCCAACCACCTGGCATCACAGATGATAATGTTTCAGCCCCCAAACCCCGCCCTCTCTCAGCTGTATGCTAAGCAGCTCCGCAAGGCCCACAGCCAGGAGCAGAACTGCCTTATTTTTGGCAACTGGATAAAGCAAAGGGCTTTGGAGCCCTGGGGTCTGGAAGCAAGTGGGGACACCAGTGGATCTGTCTTAGGCCAGTGCCCGTGACTCTTGTGTGTGAGCAGCGAGAGGCCTTGCTGCTCGGTCCCCAAGGGGGTGGTTTGCCCTGCCTGCCCACTTGGGCTCGCCTGCCTCCCCTTTCGGGCCCTCACCCCCAGGCAGGGCCTCACTAAGGGGACCCGGTCTCCTCACAGCTGCCCTGCACCCCAGCGAGACACAAACAACACCCTCTTTTGAGTGAAACAACTGACCACCCAAGCTTGCCAAAATGAGGACAGGCTCTGAAAGGGGGCAGTTTTATTCCAAGGGTCTAATGGGATCGAGGAGAGGGAATAAAAAGTTTCAGCTATTAAAAAAAAAAAAAAAAGGCAATACACTGGCTTCTTCCAAATAAACAAACCATCCTTTGAACAAGAGAACAGTCTCCTAATGGGGTCAGACTGGAGCTGGATCTGAAGGAGTCACGTGTCTCTGGGGCCCTCCTTGCTCTTTGCTCCCTGATTGTCCCTCTGCTGTTTTGGGGAAGCTCAGGGCTTTCCTGCTGGGGCCCGGCCAAGGAATGAGCCGAGCTCATCTGACATGGGCTCTTCTCAGGACACAGTGATTTACGTATGGAATGGGGGCCCCTACGAATCTCTGAGGGTAGAATTCCAGGCAGGGAATTTCCCCAGAATCTCTCATATCATAAAAGCTCTCCAAAAAATGCAAGACTTGTCTCCATTACCAGCTTTCAACATTTTATGGGCTTTAAAAAAAAAGCTGAAGCTCCAATACTTTGGCCACCTGATGTAAAGAGCTGACTCACTGGAAAAGATCCTGATGCTGGGAAACATTGAAGGCAGGGGGAGAAGGGGGCAACAGGGAATGACATGGTTGGATGGCATCATTGACTCAATGGACATGAGTTTGAGCAAACTCCGGGAGAGAGTGACAGACAGGGAAGCCTGGTGTGCTGCAGTCCATGGGGTCACAAAGAGCCAGACACAGCCTGGCGACTGAACAACAACAACTAATTCAGCCACTCTTCTGAATTCCAGGGACAGAGATGGAACTCTGATCTTATCTTGTTCTCAAAGACCCTGTTGGCTGTTGGGAGGAGAGGACAGATGTGAAGACATTATATCACCCAGAGAAATGACATAGCCAGCCAGCAGTTGGTGGGAGCACTGAAGAATATTGGAACATCCATGTACAGTTGGGTAGGTTGTGCATTGCACAACCCTAAGGTCTCTCTCCCACAGACCCTATTTTCAATCAAATCCCCTGGAAAGTTTGAGTGTGAGGAGGCTTGTGAGACTTCAGAACAAGAACCAAGGCTTCAGACAGATATAAGTCTAGAGCAGGAGGGAGGAGTCTGGACTCCCAGAAAAAATGGAGAGAATTGCTGAGGGTGTCTGTGGGCTTGTGAGATGATAGATCCCCTGCTGGGAGACAGGCTCAGCTTTCTAGAGGAGATTCAGAAGGAAGAATCACTGATTAAGATGTGTACAGTTTGTGACAGGGCTTAATCTCCAAAATATACAAACACCTCCTACAACTCAACAACAGAAAAACAAACAACCAAATTGAAAAATGAGCAGAAGACCTAAATAGACATTTATCCACAGAAGAAATACAAAAGGCCACTAGGCGCATGATAAGATGCATAATATTAATAATTATTGGGGGTGGTGGCTTAGATGCTAACTTGAGTCTGACTCTCTGTGATCCCATGGACTATAGCCCGCCAGGCTCCTCTGTCCATGGGATTTCCCAGGAAAGAACACTGGAGTGGGTTGCCATTTCCTTCTCCAAGAGATCTTCCCATCCCAGGGATCCAAACCAGGTCTCCTGCATTGCAGGTGGATTCTTTACTGACTGACCCACTAAGGAATTGCTAATTGTTAGANTGTGATCCCATGGACTATAGCCCGCCAGGCTCCTCTGTCCATGGGATTTCCCAGGAAAGAACACTGGAGTGGGTTGCCATTTCCTTCTCCAAGAGATCTTCCCATCCCAGGGATCCAAACCAGGTCTCCTGCATTGCAGGTGGATTCTTTACTGACTGACCCACTAAGGAATTGCTAATTGTTAGAGAATTGCAAATCAAAACTACAATGAGGTACCACATCACATCAGTCAGAATGGCCATCATTAAAAAGTCTACAAATAACAAATGCTGGAGAGGGTGTTGGAGAAAAAGGAACTGTTCTATTGTTGGTGGGAATGTTGGTTGGTAAGTTAGTGTATCCACAGTGGAAAACACCATGGAGTTTCCTCAGAAAACTAAAAATAGGATTACCATATGATTCGGCAATCCCACTCCTGAGCATATATCCAGGCAAAACTCTAATCCCCTATGTTCATAGCAGCACTATTCACAGCAGCCAAAACATGGACACAACCTGAATGTGCATCGACAGGGAAATGGATAAAGATGTGGTACATGTAGACAAGAGTACTACTCGGCCATAGAAAGAATGAAATAATGCCATTTGCTGCAGCACGGATAGAACTAGAGATGATCAAACCAAGTGCAGTCAGAAAGGGAAAGACAAGCACCGTATGATAACCACTTATGTGTTGTTTAAAGTCTGACACAAATGAACCTGTCTGTGAAAGAGAAACAGACTCACAGACATAGGGAACAAACCTGTAGTTGCCAAAAGGGAAGGAGGTGGGAGGGATGGAACGGGAGGTTAGCGGATCGGATGTAAGCTATTCTATATAGAGAGGATAAACAACAAGGTCCTACTGTATAGTACAGAGAACTATATTCAGTAGCCAATGATAAACCACAGGGGAAAAGAGTATCAAAAAAAGAATGTATATATATATATATATATGTGTGTGTGCGTAATGAATCACTTTGCTATAGAGCAGAAATTAACACAACATTGTAAATCAACTATACTTCAAAAAAAAAAGGTGTGTACGATTGGGGGCTATTCATTTTATTTCTCAATTCAAAGTTATTACAGCAACTCATAGGGCCTTATATGGTGCGTGGTCTCCAAGACTTACCTCTGCAAGTTCACCTCCTGCCACCCCCTTGCCCCCACCCCTCACTCTATTCCAGCCACCGCCTTTTCCCTGCTCGTTTCTGAATGACACCCACAAGTGCCCACGTCAGGTCTTCGCTCCAGTTCCCCCCTCTACTTAGGGCAGCGGTCTCCCAGCCAACCGCGTGGTCAACTCTATCTCTCATTCTAATCGTTGCTGCTATGTCAGATCCNTTGCCCCCACCCCTCACTCTATTCCAGCCACCGCCTTTTCCCTGCTCGTTTCTGAATGACACCCACAAGTGCCCACGTCAGGTCTTCGCTCCAGTTCCCCCCTCTACTTAGGGCAGCGGTCTCCCAGCCAACCGCGTGGTCAACTCTATCTCTCATTCTAATCGTTGCTGCTATGTCAGATCCAATGCCTTCCCTGATCTGCTTACTAACATTGCAGCAGGTCCCCTGCCCGCCATCACCCCCTGCCCACATGACGGATCCCTGGGACTGCTCCTTCACTTTCGCTGATCACTTTTCACCTTCTGGTAGACTATGAGTTTACTTATTACCTACATTAATATTTGAAGAGTAGGATTCATAAAACTTGTTTTCCAATCTTTGGTTTTTGACATCCTCTGCTGTAACTTGGTTCTCACTAGTATTGGATTGAACCAAAACTCTGAACAGAAACTTTGCAAGATATTTTGATTATATGGCATATGCTCTATGTTTTCAAAAAAACATAACAGGCTAATCGGGTCCAATACAAACAGTAAAGACATTATTCCTCTAGTAAGTGGTTCTATACTCTGAATATGTTCTTGTCATTATAAAAAATACGTGCTTGTCATAATAAAAAATACAGAGCCATATTCATAACATATAAAGGAAAAGATAAGAGTTTCTGCCATCATAATGGAAAGAGAAAAAAGTAAAAGGCACTCTAAAAATATATCATCAGAATACGTCCCTGAAGCATTAGGTAGTTGAACAAATGCTGAATGGCCAGTAAAAAGCCTTTGTTTCTAGTCTTGGCCCATCTATAACTAGCTGTGTAGCACTGGATAAGATACTTCTGGGCATCTCAATTTTCTCAATTCTAACTGGATTTTAAGACATGAAAGTGATATTGTTGAAAAATGCTCCATCCTCCAGACGCATACTGTTATTATGCTTTTTAAAATCAAATGAGGAAGGAGAACTTGTACTGGAACACACACTGCTCTTCTTTAGCTGACGGATGCTTCTGTGCACACAGCAGTGGCGGGCATGGCCTCTGTGTTGCATGCCAGCAGTGGAGGCAGATTTGCACTGAGCCCTCCATACATTCTTCTCTCTCTCTGGGCCTGAGAGCCCAGGATGGTCTGGGTGAAACCAACAGGCTCCTGCAGACACAGAGGCCAGGGTCTCAGCCTCTTTAACACCAGGCTCTAAGCCCTCAGCAAGCGTTTATCAATCTAGGTCACAAACTAGTGGGAAATGCATCTTTTATTCTGGAGCTGACAATAAGATGCACTACTTTCAGCTGTTACCAACTCTGAGGTGTGGAAGCAACTCTTGGGATCAAAATCAACATCCCTGTGACGTGGAGGGTCCCAAAATAAGGTCCGGAAAAGCCAACAAATTTCACCGAGATGCCAGATTCTGGCGTGCTGTGGTGGAAAGAACCTTGGACTTGGAGTAAGAGGACCTGGAAACAGTCAGTCACGGTTGTGTTCACATTCTTTTGGAATCTTAGGGTCCTCCTCTCAAAGTACCCCTCCCTCATGGGGCTGTCTTGGAAATTGTACGGGATGAGGTGTGAGTAAGCACTCTGTGACCTTTTAAGAGAAATGCCCAAATGCACCAAAATGATAGTGCTGGTCAGGATTCCCTGGGAAAACCTGTTTTTTTCTCCAGGACCTGAAATCAACACTAAAGAAAAACAGAGGAAAACAAGATTAGAAAGTCATTTGAGAAAATGTTTGTTTGGATCTGAATGATCTGGAAAATTAATTTTTCACTGGCAAAAACTTGCTTCCTGAAGCAGTGCCCTCATCACATGGAGCCCAAGGACCAGATGGCCCTGGGGCGGGGGGGCTACGTATCTGAGGTGACAGGACTCACCAGGTAGCGCTCCTCCTGCCTCATGCTGGGGGTGCGAATCATGTGATTCTGTTCTCCTCGCCAGTCTCCAAACCGACGGAAAAAATAGTTAGATAAAAACCGGTTGACGGGATCTCTGATGATGTTGATGTAGACAGGCTGGTCTCCTCCAAACCTAAGATGCACACAAACATGGAACTGGTTACAAACCATCCTTTCTGGAGGAAAATCAAGCCCACGTACACACTGGTCCCCCTCTAGGTAAACACATCATCACCAGAGGACCCCGTCTGCTCAGTTGCTAAGTCGTGTCCAGCTTTTTGCAACCCCATGAACTGCAGCCCACCAGGGTCCTCTGTCCATGGGATTCTCCAGGCAAGAATACTGGAATGGGTCGCCACTGCCTCCTCCAGGGGATCTTCCTCACCCAGGGATTGAACCAGCATCTCCTGCACTGGCCAGCGATTCTTTACCACTGCGCCACCAGGGAAGCCACTGCGCAGGTACCAGGAACCAATCACACCAGCAGGCAGAGTTTCCTGGTGGAAACACGTATTACCCTGCAGGATAGTCCAGGAGCTTACTGAGAGGCTGTGAAGACTGTTCGGGAGTCAGCATCGCGCAAAATGCAAGAATTGTCACCGTGAAGGTATAGATACAATCTCGTTTTCTCACAAGGCTAGAGGTCCCCAGGGAGGGGCCACACTGAACTGGGTTTTGTATCTATTAACAGCGCCTGGAACAGACCCACTGACCCTCATGGAATGTTTTGACTGCCTGGTGAATTCTGAATGCCTCACTGGAGGATATGGTACTTATTCTACATTCTAATTAGAATAATCTCAGGTTAGGGGCTCTGCAGGAAGTGGAGAATAACAGCCAAGATGTATTAAATGCTCCCTGTTCACCTTGCTGTAAATATTTTGTAACCAACTCACTGAAGCCTCATAACACCTCATGTGTGCGTGCTAAGTCACTTCAGTTGTGTCCAGCTCTTTGTGACCTTATGGACTGTAGCCCACCAGGCTCTTCTGTCCATGGGGTTCTCCAGGCAAGAATACTGGAGTGGGTTGCTGTGCCCTCCTCCAAGAGGATCTTCCTGACCTGACCCAGGGATCGCATCTCTTATGTCTCCTGCATTGGCAGGTTTTTGTTTTGTTTTGTTTTTTTTTTACCACTAGCGACACCTGGGAAGCCCCCACAAAACCTCAGTGGAGTAGAAATCGTAATTATCCCCATTTACACTGGGGAGACTGAGGCAGGGAGCACTTAACTTGTGGCTGAGCCAGGATATGAACCCAGGCAGTCTGGCTCCAAAATCTTTGCCCTGTACCGTGGAAAGAAGATTCCAGAGATGAGGCAAATAACAATGTAAGCAATAACATGAACACAACAAAAATCAATATAATTGTGCTCAAATGATGGCGAGGGGGTTCAGATAAAAATAAAGCCAATGTCTAGGTGTTGCATCTTAATTCTTTCCACAAAGGGATTAGACAAATGCACTGAAAGCTGGTCTAAGAGCGAGGCCTTCCCTAGGCAAAAGGATCAGGTGGGCTAAATTTGTCTTAAAAATTCCTCCCCCTTCTCTTTCAACTGCCTGGAAGCAATGACCCTGAAGAGCCTGGGAGAACACTTGGAGCTCTGGGCAGAGGCCTCACTCTGGGGACCTCCTGAGGGGCCCACAGGCTTCTCTCACCCCAAGACCTTCTGATGAGGACACCCAGAGGTTCTGTCAGGGGTCAGAAAGAGCTCTCAGAAAACAAACTGACGTGACCCTGCTCCCACCTTTCCAGCTGGCAGACTCTTCACCTTTCAAAACGCAGCCCAGAGTCACCTCCTCACCCTTCCCCAGTGAACTCCCACACTCGTGTCGGTCCCTTCTTCCTCTGGCTCCAAATGCTCTTTCCAGCACTCTGTGTCCAGGTCTGCCTCTCCCATCAGACTTGTGACTCCAGAAGCCAGGAACAACGTCCTTAGACACAGCATGGTACACAGTAGGCGCTCAACCAATGAAGACACGAAAACCAGGGTGGATGTGTCTCAGTCCATGAATTTCAGCCACTATCACAGCGCTCGGCAGCGCTCGAGGTAAAGACCTCATCTGCCAGTGCAGGAGATATAGAGATGCTGGTTCAATCCCTGGATCGGGAAGATCCCCCAGAGGAGGACATGACAACCCTCTCCAGTACCCTTGCCTAGAGAATCCCATGGACAGAGGAACCTGGTGGGCCCATGGGGCTGCAGAGTCGGACACGACTGAAGAGACTTGGCGCATGCACGTGAAAAAGGAAAGTAGGTATAATGAGTCACGCATCCTATTTATTTTGTGTATTAATTTGCAGAATGCTGTTCTCTTTGTGTGTGTGTGTTTGCATTTTAAAAAAAAATCTTCAGAGAGAAGAATCCAGAGTCACACGAAGGAATGACTCTGATGGTGTGATTTCAGGCACAGGCGTATGAATGCCATTCCAGACGCTGGAAAACAGTGTTCAGGAACAGAGTTAGCCAGGCCAACACAACTCTTGTCAGCTTCCAGACATACACAAGGTGACATTCACACAGCTGCATGAACAACTAACTAGTTCCAGAAGTCGGCTGTGCCAACCTCGGATAACCACAAGCACCCAGGATGTATCAGTCTCTTCTTAATTAAACTGGGCTTCATATCTATGATAAAGAGCAACCGGAGTAGTAGGGTTAGGGATTAGAAAGACAAAGCATGCAGATGGTGAAGCAATTCAACCCTCAAACTGCAACGTGCTTTTAAAAACCTCAACTGTACTTCCTTGGTCTTGTAAAGAACGACTATGCTAATTAGCATAAAAGTTGGGTCCTAGGATTCCATGCAGGGCAGTCCAGAGGGTCACAAAGAGTCAGACAGACTGAAGTGACTTAGCATGCATGCACGTCCTCCTACTACAGTAGTTTTATGACTGCAAACAGCTTTTGAAAGTATGTATATATATATTTTAGTTGTGGTAAAACACACAGGCAAAATTTACCTTTTCCACTACTTGTAAGGGTGGATTTCAGTGGCATTAAGTATATTTACGCTGTAGAGCAACCATCCCCAGAACCCATCACCCACCTCCAGAGCTTTCTCATCAGCCCAAACTGAAATTCTGTGCCCATTAAACAATAAATCCCATCTCCCGGCTTCCTCCTCACCCCTGGCAAGTTCCATTCTACTGAAAGTATATCTTCTTTTTCATCTCTGACCTAAAAGTAGAGGTTAGTCCTTGGGACTTCCCTGGTTGTCCAGTGGTTAAGAATCACCTTCCAATGCAGGGGACGTGGGTTCAATCCCTGCTCAGGGAACTGAGATCCCACGTGCCACAGGGTAACTAGGCTTAAGCTCTGCAACTAGTGAAAGCCCATGTGCTGAAGACTCAGCACAGCCAAAAAAAAAAAAAGTAGAGGTTATTCCTGGGCTGTTAACTTCATCAAAAAATGAAAAGTATCCGAGGCTAGTGGCCCAGGCTTTGATCCCTGTCGGTGAGTGACTAAGGAGATGCTTTGAAGTGAGAGAAAGGCCATCATGGAAAAGGTTGTAGCTGTTTGGGGGGCAGGGTGAGGGGCTGCCTGCGGGAGGAGGAGGCGGAGGTGTTCCTTTGCGGGAACAAGTGGAAGGGTCTCCTTCCATCCTCACAGCCTCATTCAGTGGACACTGAGGTCCTTGGCGCCCATGACAGAACCTGCCATCATGCCACACAAGCAGAGGCTGAGCCACTCGGTGCTCCCTGAGTGTCTGAGGTAAGAGGGGCGGGAGCTTCGGGCAAGTCGTTGGGGGTGGAGACAAGTGGGTGAGGATGGGGCACCTGAGGTCAGCTTCCTGCTGGGAAAGGGAAGCCGACATGAGAGGCAGGAAGCAAGCAGATGAGGAGGGGGAAGGCCCTTCGAGGGGGGCCGTGAGGTGGGCTCAGGGCAAGTCCAGATTATACGAGTCCTTGATGGGCCCACAGAGAGTCCACTCACTGTGGAGGGAGAAGAGAAAAGGCAGACAGCGGCATTTTCAGAAGATGAGCCCGGCCTTGTCTACACAAGATAAACTCACAGAACACTCTCATTCTGAAAATCAAACTTTCAGGCTATGTTTAAGTGGGTAAAGACAGCATTCAGTAAGTGCTCACATGGGTTCTGTCTGATGCCCTCTTCAAAGCTGGAGGCATCTGTCACCATTACAAAAGATTTGCAGGACACAGTTAAAAGGGATGACTTTGCTAATGAGAATGAAAACAGAGCCAACATTTAGAAATAAAATGTGGAAACCCATTTGAATTATGGAATTAGCAAATCAGATTTGTTTTGTTAAATGATGCCATCAGGGAGCAGACCTTGTTCACACTGGTAACCAGGACCTCCCTTGAAGGGAAGAACGTGTCCAAAACTCACATGGTGTCCTTGGACGCACCCTGCCTGCTTCTCTAGCAATCGATTGATTTTTAAATGGTTTGCTTTCTCAAGTTAGTGCTGGCGTTGGAGCCACAATCAGAGACAAACGAGGAAAGAGACATGGATGCAAAGAAGGGTGAGGGGGTCATGGGTGAGAAAGGAAGAGAAAAAAACAGGGTTAAGAGAAGTGGTAGTCTGAGGTCAGATAATCTCACCATTCACTCTGACTATTTTCATAGCATTGCACCCTGATGCGAGCCTTCACAGTGTTTTCCCTGCAAGACCCAAGTTGAGGGTCAAGGGAAACTAGATTGGAAAAAGAATGACTTCCCCCATCCAAAAAAAAAAAAAGAAAAAATCTTAAAAAACAAACAAAATGTGTGGGCAGGAGCAGGGAAGATGAATTGTCTGTCACAGTCTTGATGATCTAAGACATACTTGAAGAGATGGTCTTGGGAAGTTGAACTTTTGCAACAATTCTATTTCTATAGTTGACTTTGACAACTGCGAACAGCCTCATGAAACCAGAGTACACAAATATTAAGTGATGTACTTAAAACATCACAACAAAATAGCATCTTTTAGGCCAAAGTAATTTCGATTCAGTTCTCTAGGTAGACCAGGTGAAAAACATCTGTCTGGGCTGAACTTTCAGATGGCTCAAAAACTGCAAGAGTGGTGAAAATCTTCAGGAATACAAACCTATCTGAGGTTTCTGCTGACATTGTAGTGTTTATCTCCTCTGGCAGGAAGTCTTCCCTGAGGCAACTACAAAAATACCAGTTTGGTCTGATAGTATTGTTTTCCACAGTTGAACTGATAAAAATGGATATGGTGAAACTGTTCCATCTAGGTGCCAGGAAGCTCAGCAGTAAAGGATCCTCCTGCCAGTGCAGGAGATGCCAGAAACTTGAGTTCAATCCCTGAGCTGGGAAGGTCCCCTGGGGAAGGAAATGGCAACCCACTCCAGTATTCTGGCCTGGGAAATCCCATGGACAGAGAAGCCTGGTGGACTACAGTCCAAGGGGTCACAAAGAGTCGGACACAACAGCGCATGCACCTTTACCTTTATTTTAGGTCTAAAAAGGGAGGAAAAGATGGAACAGGACAAGATGCCTAGACGATGAGTAAATGAAATTTATTGAATTGTCAGAAACTCGCAGAATAGCATTTTACATCACTCAGAGTATCTAAATTCCAAGATAAGAATACCATATTTACTGGAAAAGAAGAACTAGGGGGGAGATTCGTTTTGGTATAACGCCATACACTTCAGGAGTTCAGAACACAAGTGTACAAAAGAAAGTGTTGGGAACAAGGTTAGACTTTCATTTTTACATCCTGCTCCCCCACAAGTGTTTTGCTCCATGTCAACAATGTAAGGAAGATTAGAAAGAAAACATCAAATAAGAATATCAGGTTGCAGCATCAATTCTTGTCTTAACTGCAGCCGTGAAATTAAAAGACGCTTAGTCCTTGGAAGGAAAGTTATAACCAGCCTAGACAGCATATTCAAAAGCAGAGATATTATTTTGCCAACAGAGGTCCGTCTAGTCAAGGCTATGGTTTTTCCACTAGTCATGTATGGATGTGAAAGTTGGACTGTGAAGAAGGCTGAGTGCTGAAGAATTGATGCTTTTGAACTGTGGTGTTGGAGAAGACTCTTGAGAGTCCCTTGGACTGCAAGGAGATCCAACCAGTCCATTTTGAAGGAGATCAACCCTGGAATTTATTTGGAAGGACTGATGTTAAAGCTGAAACTCCAGTACTTTGGCCACCTCACGCGACGAGTTGACTCATTGGAAAAGACCCTGATGCTGGGAGGGACTGGAGGCAGGAGGAGAAGGGGATGAGAGAGGATGAGATGGCTGGACGGCATCACCTACTTGATGGACATGAGTTTGAGTGAACTCTGGGAGTTGGTGATGGACAGGGAGGCCTGGTGTGCTGCGATTCATGGGGTCCCAAAGAGTCGGACACAACTGAGCGACTGAAATGAACTGAACTGAACTGAACTGAATAACCTCTTAAAACAATGTTTCTTTGAAACAATCCCTGTCAGCAGCAATCAAGGTAGATGTCTTAAGAGCAGCTTAATTGTTTCTGTGTCCTATAATTCAAAATATAGAACTCAGTTTTAAAAGCACATGAAAGCCTTCTTAATGAGTCCCAACATAGATGTTTTTCTCTGTTAATTGTATAATTGGGGACTTTCCTTACGTGCCCACAGTTCACTGTTTATACCCAAGAAATTTTCCTGAAATAAAACTGTTTCCTTGAAATAGAAAGGCTGATGATTTACATTCCCATGTTTGGTAACAGTCCTGTAGTGTATTCAAGTTCAATTTGTCCTTCTCTGTATGTTTATGGAGGTCCTGTAGCTGAGGCCATGGGCCTTGCGCATGTGGGGTGGGAAGAGAGGGTGAGATTGAGCCCACGGTCAGCATGAGTTTATTCCCGCTGATCAGACTGGCCTCTGTTTCTTCCTGCTTACAGCTCATCACTGCCACTCCATCTCTGCTGTGCCAGTGCTTGAGCCTCCATTCACAGGGTTCCTTTCCATCTCTCTCTCTGTCCAGTTTTCGCTTATGCTGGTCCCCGGGCTGCCAACGCCCCTCCCCTTCGTTTGTCCGGCCCATCGGCAGGGGCTCCTGCTCCTCCCACTTCCCCTGGGAACACCTGGGGATTCTCCCAAAGCTCGTCATACTTCACGCCACTCCTTCCTTAATGGAAGAAGAGCTTGCAGTTCCCTGAAGGCAAGGACAGCATTTCTTTTCTTTCCTATATTTTTAATATTTATTTATCTATTTGGTTGTGCTGGGTCTTAGTTGCTGCATGCGAGCTCTTGGGGCTTCCCCAGTGGCTCGGCGGTAAAGAATCCACCTGCCAATGCAGGAGACACAAGTTCACTCCCTGGGTCAGGAAGATTCCCTGGAGAAGGAAATGGCAACCCACTCCAGCATTCTTGCCTGGAGAATCCCATGGGCAGAGGAGCCTGGCGGGCTACAGTCCATGGGGTCGCAGAGTCAGGCAGGGCCCAGCGACTAAACCACCACCAGGGAACTCTTAGTTGCAGCATGTGGGATCGTTTTCCCTGACCAGGGATTGAACCCGGGCTCCCTGCATTGGGAGTGTGGTGTCTCAGCCACTGGACCATCAGGGAAGTCCCAAGAACACCATTTCTTGTTCCCTGTAGAAGCCCCCGTCCTAGTGCACGGTCCTCAATATGTATGTATTTAATTGAACACAATGGGATGGAGGGAGGAGAAATCAGCCAGAGAAGGGCCCTGACCTGAAAGTGTTACATCAGAGACACGGTGAGGCTGCCTCCAGGTGGCGCAGTGGTAAAGAATCCACCTGCCAGTGCCCGAAGACGCAGAGACGTGGGTTCGATCCCTGGGTCAGGAAGATCCCCCGGAGCAGGAAATGGCAGCCCATTCTATTCTTGCCTAGAGAATCCCATGGACAGAGGAGTCTGGTGGGCTACAGTCTATGGTGTTGCAGAGTTGGACACAACTGAGCAACTGAGCACGAGGCTGCATCTGGACAGGAGCCAAACTGGGGGTTCAGACTGAGGCTTCTACAGGAATGTTTTTAAATGTCACACTAGTGCACGGTCCTCAATATGTATGTATTTAATTGAACACAATGGGATGGAGGGAGGAGAAATCAGCCAGAGAAGGGCCCTGACCTGAAAGTGTTACATCAGAGACACGGTGAGGCTGCCTCCAGGTGGCGCAGTGGTAAAGAATCCACCTGCCAGTGCCCGAAGACGCAGAGACGTGGGTTCGATCCCTGGGTCAGGAAGATCCCCCGGAGCAGGAAATGGCAGCCCATTCTATTCTTGCCTAGAGAATCCCATGGACAGAGGAGTCTGGTGGGCTACAGTCTATGGTGTTGCAGAGTTGGACACAACTGAGCAACTGAGCACGAGGCTGCATCTGGACAGGAGCCAAACTGGGGGTTCAGACTGAGGCTTCTACAGGAATGTTTTTAAATGTCACGTTGAATACACATGATACCCTTCTCTCCAAGAACTTGAAGGGCTTTCTGTTGCGGGTTTTAAGCATCCCAACAAACCAGGGGTGGGCAGGAACTGTCCCTACCCTGTAGATGGGAACATGGAGATTTCTCCTTCCCACCAGAAAGACTAAGGTCAACGGGAAGGTCTGACACCCAGAGATCCTGACAGCCAGGGTGACACTTTCCCTGGGATGTGGTGTCCTCTAAAAGGTGTTTATCATTTTTCTCTTTCAGAACTCAATCAATCAAATATAAACTCTTGGGCTTATATTTGATAGTGGAGGCCAAGATAAAATACGGTCAACCTTCAGAGAAGGCAATGGTACTGTACTCCAGTACTCTTGCCTGGAAAATCCCATGGATGGAGGAGCCTGGTAGGCTGCAGTCCATGGGGTCAGGGGGAGATTCGTTTTGGTATAACGCCATACACTTCAGGAGTTCAGAACACAAGTGTACAAAAGAAAGTGTTGGGAACAAGGTTAGACTTTCATTTTTACATCCTGCTCCCCCACAAGTGTTTTGCTCCATGTCAACAATGTAAGGAAGATTAGAAAGAAAACATCAAATAAGAATATCAGGTTGCAGCATCAATTCTTGTCTTAACTGCAGCCGTGAAATTAAAAGACGCTTAGTCCTTGGAAGGAAAGTTATAACCAGCCTAGACAGCATATTCAAAAGCAGAGATATTATTTTGCCAACAGAGGTCCGTCTAGTCAAGGCTATGGTTTTTCCACTAGTCATGTATGGATGTGAAAGTTGGACTGTGAAGAAGGCTGAGTGCTGAAGAATTGATGCTTTTGAACTGTGGTGTTGGAGAAGACTCTTGAGAGTCCCTTGGACTGCAAGGAGATCCAACCAGTCCATTTTGAAGGAGATCAACCCTGGAATTTATTTGGAAGGACTGATGTTAAAGCTGAAACTCCAGTACTTTGGCCACCTCACGCGACGAGTTGACTCATTGGAAAAGACCCTGATGCTGGGAGGGACTGGAGGCAGGAGGAGAAGGGGATGAGAGAGGATGAGATGGCTGGACGGCATCACCTACTTGATGGACATGAGTTTGAGTGAACTCTGGGAGTTGGTGATGGACAGGGAGGCCTGGTGTGCTGCGATTCATGGGGTCCCAAAGAGTCGGACACAACTGAGCGACTGAAATGAACTGAACTGAACTGAACTGAATAACCTCTTAAAACAATGTTTCTTTGAAACAATCCCTGTCAGCAGCAATCAAGGTAGATGTCTTAAGAGCAGCTTAATTGTTTCTGTGTCCTATAATTCAAAATATAGAACTCAGTTTTAAAAGCACATGAAAGCCTTCTTAATGAGTCCCAACATAGATGTTTTTCTCTGTTAATTGTATAATTGGGGACTTTCCTTACGTGCCCACAGTTCACTGTTTATACCCAAGAAATTTTCCTGAAATAAAACTGTTTCCTTGAAATAGAAAGGCTGATGATTTACATTCCCATGTTTGGTAACAGTCCTGTAGTGTATTCAAGTTCAATTTGTCCTTCTCTGTATGTTTATGGAGGTCCTGTAGCTGAGGCCATGGGCCTTGCGCATGTGGGGTGGGAAGAGAGGGTGAGATTGAGCCCACGGTCAGCATGAGTTTATTCCCGCTGATCAGACTGGCCTCTGTTTCTTCCTGCTTACAGCTCATCACTGCCACTCCATCTCTGCTGTGCCAGTGCTTGAGCCTCCATTCACAGGGTTCCTTTCCATCTCTCTCTCTGTCCAGTTTTCGCTTATGCTGGTCCCCGGGCTGCCAACGCCCCTCCCCTTCGTTTGTCCGGCCCATCGGCAGGGGCTCCTGCTCCTCCCACTTCCCCTGGGAACACCTGGGGATTCTCCCAAAGCTCGTCATACTTCACGCCACTCCTTCCTTAATGGAAGAAGAGCTTGCAGTTCCTTGAAGGCAAGGACAGCATTTCTTTTCTTTCCTATATTTTTAATATTTATTTATCTGTTTGGTTGTGCTGGGTCTTAGTTGCTGCATGCGAGCTCTTGGGGCTTCCCCAGTGGCTCGGCGGTAAAGAATCCACCTGCCAATGCAGGAGACACAAGTTCACTCCCTGGGTCAGGAAGATTCCCTGGAGAAGGAAATGGCAACCCACTCCAGCATTCTTGCCTGGAGAATCCCATGGGCAGAGGAGCCTGGCGGGCTACAGTCCATGGGGTCGCAGAGTCAGGCAGGGCCCAGCGACTAAACCACCACCAGGGAACTCTTAGTTGCAGCATGTGGGATCGTTTTCCCTGACCAGGGATTGAACCCGGGCTCCCTGCATTGGGAGTGTGGTGTCTCAGCCACTGGACCATCAGGGAAGTCCCAAGAACACCATTTCTTGTTCCCTGTAGAAGCCCCCGTCCTAGTGCACGGTCCTCAATATGTATGTATTTAATTGAACACAATGGGATGGAGGGAGGAGAAATCAGCCAGAGAAGGGCCCTGACCTGAAAGTGTTACATCAGAGACACGGTGAGGCTGCCTCCAGGTGGCGCAGTGGTAAAGAATCCACCTGCCAGTGCCCGAAGACGCAGAGACGTGGGTTCGATCCCTGGGTCAGGAAGATCCCCCGGAGCAGGAAATGGCAGCCCATTCTATTCTTGCCTAGAGAATCCCATGGACAGAGGAGTCTGGTGGGCTACAGTCTATGGTGTTGCAGAGTTGGACACAACTGAGCAACTGAGCACGAGGCTGCATCTGGACAGGAGCCAAACTGGGGGTTCAGACTGAGGCTTCTACAGGAATGTTTTTAAATGTCACATTGAATACACATGATACCCTTCTCTCCAAGAACTTGAAGGGCTTTCTGTTGCGGGTTTTAAGCATCCCAACAAACCAGGGGTGGGCAGGAACTGTCCCTACCCTGTAGATGGGAACATGGAGATTTCTCCTTCCCACCAGAAAGACTAAGGTCAACGGGAAGGTCTGACACCCAGAGATCCTGACAGCCAGGGTGACACTTTCCCTGGGATGTGGTGTCCTCTAAAAGGTGTTTATCATTTTTCTCTTTCAGAACTCAATCAATCAAATATAAACTCTTGGGCTTATATTTGATAGTGGAGGCCAAGATAAAATACGGTCAACCTTCAGAGAAGGCAATGGTACTGTACTCCAGTACTCTTGCCTGGAAAATCCCATGGATGGAGGAGCCTGGTAGGCTGCAGTCCATGGGGTCGCGAAGAGTCAGACACGACTGAGCAACTTCACTTTCACTTTTCACTTTCATGCATTGGAGAAGGAAATGGCAACCCATTCCAGTGTTCTTGCCTGGGAGACTCCCAGGGACGGGGGAGCCTGGTGGGCTGCCGTCTATGGGGTTGCACAGAGTTGGACACGACTGAAGTGACTTAGCAGTAGCATACTGTGCCCAGCTCTGCTGATCCAATTAAGGTACTGGTGTTGGTGTATTAATTAGAGTGCTATAATATCATGAGTTAATTATGAAAACTTGTTGCATTGCAATTTGTTTTGGTTGTAAAGATTTGCCCTGGAAGCAAGAGGAGTAAATGAATGAGGTTTGACAAACCTATGGTTAATGGGTTATGGGGGGGATAAACTGAGTGACTGGGACTGACATATGCACACTAGTATACATAAAATAGATAACTAATAAGGACCTAACTCCAGTACTTTGGCCACCTCATGCGAAAAGTTGACTCATTCATTGGAAAAGACTCTGATGCTGGGAGGGAATGGGGGCAGGAGGAGAAGGGGACGACAGAGATGAGATGGTTGGATGGCATCACCGACTTGATGCATATGAGTTTGGGTGATCTCCGGGTGTTGGTGATGGACAGGGAGGCCTGGTGTGCTGCAATTCATGGGTTGCAAAGAGTCAGACACGACTGAGCGACTGAACTGAACTGAACTGAACTGAATAAGGACTTAGAGCACAGGAAATTCTACTCAATACTCTGTCATGGCCTACATGGGAAAAGAATCTAAAAAGAGTGGGTATATGTGTAACTGATTCACTTTGCTGTCCAGCAGAAATTAACACAGCACTGTAAATCAACTATAGTCCAATAAAAATTATAAAAAGAGTAAAAAAGAATAATGAATGAGGACGTCAGGGGTGACGCAGAGAGAAGGAAGGAAGGAAGTGCATGAGAGGATCAAGGGGTCAGAGGGGCCGTGCTGTGCTGTCTACAAGTCGTAAAACACATGGCCCAAAATAGCTACCCAGTCCTCATTATCTAATTATGTCTAATTATATGTTCTTGGCCCCAGGGAAGTGGGAGACAGGCACATACCCCGGATGGTGCAGTGACAAGCGACTTTAGAATTGTGGTTGGAGACACAGCTCTTGTGGACGCGGTACACAACCCCCCACCCCTCATTCCGGCCACTGAGAATAATCCAGGATAATCCGCAGGTGTCCTCCCCGTCACCTGTTCACCAGCCCAGAGAACTCTGGGTATCAGAGAGGCTGGGGAACTTCAGGGGAGACTTGCTTTCAAAGGTAAGGAAGGCAGCAGCTCCTCTTTGCTGCTTAGTAACTTGCTTTGCTGAATCTCAGTCTTTTTACACTTCATTTGCACAAGGCTTGCTGCACAGCAGGAAAGTTCTTTGAAGGCTAAACTCTTCTCCCAGCCCTGCATTCTGTTAGGCTTCCTGGGGCAGGGCAGCCAAAGTGCTGCCCAGTGCAAACTCAGGCCTCCCTGGTTGCTGGACCTCAGGGCCACGAGGTCAGCACAGATAGGATTCTTCTGTGAGCCTGTGAGGTCCTGTTATCCCCATGGGAAAAGCCGTGAGGAAAGGGCTGGTCAGATGGCTGATGGGGGAGGCCCAGGGTCCCGGGCTAGTCAGCAGATTGGCCCCGGGACCTCGTGCTCTGTCAACCTCAACTTTGAGCTCAGACAGGCCCACCTTAGAGGAGGTATCTGAGAGCTACAGTAAAGTACAGTGACAAGAAACCTGTGCTAAGGGATCCCTGGGGAAGAAAATGCCCAGAATGTGCAGCTAGCAATTTAACAGAGGATCGAAACACATAAATTCGAGGTTTACATTATTATCAAAAAGGTCCTTGCAGGTGAAGAGGAAAAAGCCACAGATTTCTAAAATACCCACCGACATCAAACATGCAAGGTTTAGAGAAATGAAATGGAGTGTTCAAAAGGTAGAGAAAGAGGCTGGGCTTAGCTTCGTGACGGCTCAGCAGGTAAAGAATCTGCCTGCAATGCAGGAGACACAGGAGACATGGGCTCAATCCTAGAGTCAGGAAGACCCCTTGGAGGAAGAAATGGCAACCTAGTATGCTTGCCTGAAAAATCCCATGGACAGAGGAGCCTGGCAGGCTACAGTCCGTGGGGTTGCAAAGAGTCAGGCACGTCTTAGCAACTAAACATACGCACAGCACACACAAAATACACATAATTCCACCTCTATGTTATTCCCAAAGTCCTGTGTGAGTGCAGGTTGTATAAAAATGTGCAATGAAATATATCTGCTAAAATATCCATCTCTTGTCTATTTCATTCCAATACAAAACTTTTTTTTTTTTTAGAGAACTATAAGGTCAAGTGGTTTCTCATTAAAAATAATTTCAAATTTTCACAAGACTTAAGAGCAGTATTTTTAGAAAGAAATGAAGCTTTTGACCAAATATTTCAAATTTTGATCCCTCTACTGAAAAAATAAAGGGATTAAAAATGCCTTTTGAAGGGCAATTACACTACCTTGGAAAGGAAGGTAGATTTAAAGTAATTGTTTGTTAGAAGGAGACTAAGTACCCAAAAGAAATGAAAGAACCATTAAACTGGAAAATATCTTACCTTGAGAAGTTCAGGAAATGAACATGTCGGGTGAATAAATAGGGCTGTTCTGCAGTACTTATATTTTTAATCAGTTCCATCTATTAAAAAAAAGTACAAAATTAGCATATATAGGATTTAATTTACCAAGCTATATTAAGCTAAAGGTTATCTCCCCAACTTTTTTTTTCCTTCCTTACTACTTCTTGAACCAGGACTAAACAGCTATGCTTTGTGCAGCATTTATGAACTTTGCATAAGGCTCCTTACTAAATAAAGAAGCTCTTGCAATGTGCAATCTTGAATTTAATTTAGTTAATTGCTATCATGAAATAAAAGTGACAGTTTAAGTAATTTTAACTGGAGAAGTCAGTGTGTTGCTGTTCTGAAATGCAAGTAAGAAAATGCCTTTAATCCTCTCCTTTAAAGTCAAATCAAGACAAAGGTTAATGCTTAGTTTACATTTCTATAATGATCTTACTGGGAAATACAGAAGCATTTGAAACTAGTTCTGCAGAATTGAAAAGTAGAAATAAACTGAGGCACTATCTCATTATTTTTCCCTTTGATTATAAAATTTACAAAGCAAGTATTTCAGAGGGAACACGTAACACCCCCCAATGTTCTCAGGTTTTGGTGGGTGGTCATCTGAATTATTTATTTGCAGTTATCAGCAAGGCAAAAAGTAGTTTTAATTTGTACAAACTAACATTTACAGTCTTCTGGAACATGTCATGATACAGAAAACGTTTAGTAAAATCTGTTAGAAATTCCAAGCATTCTTATGACTCCCTGACTTCCTGAATTCCACTTTCCTTAGATTTTCTTATTTGCCCCATCAAAGCTGACACTCTGGAATTTTTAAGAAGCACGTTGAAAATTGCTACTTTGGACAGACATCAGAAGGGCAGCACTTCATATTTTATGAAATAGCTCAAGTTGAAAACTGGAAACAAAAACGGTCATTCATGTGTTAACTATAGTAGCAACAACAATAAAATCGGAGTCTGGAACTCTAGGTTTGTCTCAAGCGTGACGGAAACCTGGTCTGCCTTGCTCCCTCCTGTCTAGCTCAGAGCTGACACACACGGAAATGCTCCATAAATATTTGTTAAATGAATTAATTCCAACGAGTCCATGACTTACAGATGGTTACACTAGGACATTGTGGCCTAAGCCCTTTCATTAGATATTCGTGCTCACAACGACTGTTTGAAGAAATGAAATTGAATTTTAAAAGCAGATGACTTGCAGTTCATAACCCAGGGCTTCTGTTCGTCAGTGGCAGGCATGGGTGAATAATGGTCTGCCTGTCCCCAAGCTTGCATGTAAAAGGAAATTGAATTCTGCCTTTTTATCTTCTGTTTATCCTTTATAACCCCCCTGTATGCCCCAGCACTTGTTTTTGGTTAATAAAACTTCCAGCTTCCTTCACATTATGAATTTTGATTTTTGATAGATCTACCAGCAGAATTACTGATTTGGGAGCACAGCCGAAGGTAACTGATTGCCGAGGTTGTCTGCTTAGAAGCGTAACTGTGTGTATGTTTAAAATAGTGACCATTCAATGCCTTAATCTTTAGATTATTTTTCTTCAGCTATTTCTCTGTACACATAAGAGTAATATGAGAAAGCCCTCTAGGATTACACAAGACTGGAAAAATGGGTCAGAAGAAAACCTGTTTCCTTCACATATTCAACATTATATTACATTCTCTAAACACATGTCAATGTGTTAAATTTAAGGGAAGAACAGTAGTGGTTAGATTTTGAGAACAGTGTCATAATAGTCATAAAGCTGTCTGTTTCACGAGGAAAAATGGATTAGTGATGACAATGCATAACTCTTTCTAGACATCTCTTTAAATAGAGAATAAAAGTTACTAATGCTTGCATTTATCGCATTAGTATAGGGTAGTCAGACTGTACATTTCAGCTCTCATGAATTTTGTCCTGCACACGAAATAGGAAAATCCACATGAAGTACCACAATCTTTAGTCCATGGCATCATGTTCACGGTTTGTGAAGATGGTGTCATTTGACCATCTTCGCAAACGCTGTGCATGCTAAGTCGCTTCAGTCGTGTCTGACTCTTGGCGACCCTATGGACTGCAGCTCGCTAGGCTCCTCTGTCCACGGGATTCTCCAGGCAAAAATACTGCAGTGGGTTGCCATGCCTTCCTCCAGGGGATCCTCCCGACCCAGGGATCAAACCCGCGTCTCTTAGATCTCCTGCACTAGCCGGCGGGTTCTTTGCCACTAGCGCCCCCTGGGAAGCCCTCACAATGCTACCCTTCCCCATTTCGAGTGACAAGCAACCGTCTCCTGAGTGCTTTCTGTCCGCCACCTGAGTTCCCCCTTGGTTTTCCCAATGCTGCCAGCAGCCTACCTTTCGCTCACCTGAGTCTCACCTGCATGAGTGGCAAAGACATTGCTTAAAATTATCACAGAAACTAACTCTCCTTTGCCTTGGCTCATGCAGGACCACTGCCAGCCTTTATGTTGATTCCACTGAATTCATTCATTCATTCAGCATTTATATTGGGTGCTTACCAAGCCCTGGAGATCAAAACCTGAATAAAATCAATGGGAAGATATAGAAAGACAAGACAGTGGAATGTGTCCTAATGGCATCCCCAACTCTACCCTGGCCAAAACCACACTCTTGATCCTTGTCCATCTTTACTCCTTTCCGGTTAACAGTTCTCTCCACATCCTCACATTTGATTTGGGTCTTTCCTGGACTCCTATATTCAATCCCTTGCTGAGTCAAGTTAATTTTATCTTTACTATCTCCTTCAATTGACTCTCAAGATCCCATATCCTATAGCCAGCCAAACTAGACTCCTCCACATTCCTTCCATACACCATGTCCAAGACTGACCATGTCCACACTCAGGCTCAAGATTCTTTGTCTAGAATGTTCCTCCTCTTCTCTCTGCATGTCCAAATTCAAATCACTCTTTACAACTAGCTAAAATGCTTGCCTCCTCCAGGTAGCCTTCCTGAAGTTCTCCTTTCATTCAACAGCCATTGTTTTTTCAACTATGTCAGGCTATGTACCACTCTGGATTGTGCCTTTAAAGATAAAAGATTTGGTTCTTGCTCTCAGGAAGCTCAGAGACTTGTGGAAGAATGGATGAGCAGGCGGGTATCATCATGTGATAATGATCATGGGGTAGAAAGCAAGGAGGTGGGATGCCTGTCCTGACCTGCAGATGGAGAGGTAATGCTTCTGTGTGGAGGTGTTTCTCAGCGGTTTCCAAGGATACACAAGAGTCAATAAGAGAAGAAAGGGACTCACAGGATGGCAGACAGAGTGAACAGCAGATGCAAAGCACAAAGCACAAAAATGGCTTGGCTATTAAAACCGCCAGGCGGGCAGGCACGGAATCAGCAAGGCAATAGACAAGGCTAGAGAGGAAGGGAGGAGCTGGGTAACTGAGGGTCTTGCTGGTCTCATGAAGGATTTTGACATTTATCCTCTGGGCAATCCACAGCCAGAAGGGATTATTTTTTTCTTCTCTCAGATCTAAGGTCAGGTGAAGAATGTGAAGAAGAGAGTAAGGATTAGAAGCAGAAAGTTTAGTGAGGAAGACAGGAATAATCTCAACAGGAGATGATGAGGTCATGGACTCATCACTTCTCAGCGTGGCTCCCATACCAGCTACATCAGTATCACCTGGACACCTGCTTCTGTTGTTTAGTCCCTAAGTCGTGTCTGACTCCTTTGTGACCCTATGGACAGTAGTCTGCCAGGCTTCTCTGTCCATGTGCTCGCCCAGGCAAGAATACTGGAGTGGGTTGCCATTCCTTCCCCAGAGAATCTTCCTGACCCAGGGATCGAACGCGTCTTCTGCATTGGCAAGGAGATTCTTACCACTGAGACTCCAGGGACGCCCAGGACATGTGCTTAATAAGAACACAAATCCTCGGGCCTCACTCCACACCTATGAAGAAACTCTGGAGGTGGGGCACATCAATCTGCGTTTTAACAAGCATACCAGGAGACTCTAAGGCTCAACAGTTTCAGAAACAAGGAATGAAGTTCATGGAAGGGAAAACAGATGGAGAGATTTGGGTACATTAAGGAGGGAGACTGCTGAGACTCGTAGCAGCTGGCAGCATAAGGGAAGGAGAGGGCATGGTCAGTGGAGCTTCCTTCTTAGTCCTGGCTGGGGTCTGAACACGTGGTGGTACCCATTCGTGGCGATGGGAACACTGCAGGAGGAAGCAATCTGCCTCCAGAAGGGAGGGGAAATGGGGTTGGTTTTGAACATCCTTGGCTAGAGATGCGTTGTCTTCTTTAACTTCCTGCAGCACTCCAAGAATTTCCCAGGACATGCTCCGTTTACGTTACTTTATAGCTGGGTTTGTGTCCTGGCTTTGAACCAGATTGAAAGCTCCTGAGGGTGATGGCCAGGTTTTATTTATCCCCCAGAAAGCCAAGCCCAGGTGCCTACATAGAATACATACCTGTAACTGTTTATGCAATAAAATACCCGCTCTGGGGCGCTTCCCGAGTGGTGTTAGTAGTAAAGAACCCACCTGCCAATGCAAGAGATGTGGGTTCGATCTCTGAAGTGGGGGGGCAGATTCCCTCGGAGGAGATTCCCTCGGAGTGAGTGCGTGGCACCTCACTCCAGTAATCATGCTTACAGAATCCCACGGACAGAGGAGCCTGGCGGGCTATAGTCCACAGGGTTGCAAAGAGTCGGACATGACAGAAGTGACTTAGCATGCACGCACAGACCTCCTCTAGAAAAACATTTTTGGAGTTAAGAAATATACAGTTCACTAAAGACAGAATTATCACCGAGACTCTGAATTTAGGCTTTCTGGGACAGATTTGTGCATTCATTACCGTGGTGTCACATGGAGCGAACAGTTTTACTATGTCACCATCTAGGATGTAACAACACAAAACAGACTATCCTTTTCTGAGTGTTTTCCAGGCTATCACTGAATCAAGATGCTATTTATGTACATACTGGCATTTCATTTTCAAATGACTCCATGAGTTAACTATCATCCAGGGTTTATAGGTTAAGAAACTGAGGCACAGAAAAGCTGCATAGATTGCTTATGATCTCACCACTACAATAAGGTGGAGCCAGGATTTAAACCCAAGTCTACCTGACACCAAAAATGCTGCTGCTTATCACTGAACTGCAATCTCCTCACCATTCCCACTGCTTTTTGATGTGTATATAACCTGTTAAAATGGGAGAAAGGGGTCGGTTAGCAAAATAACTCTGGAGACTAGAGAGGGTTTATGAAGATATGAATTTTCTATCTTTTATGTGAGGGGTTGAAAATCAAAAGAAAGTTCTAACAGATGGAAATGCATTAAAAGTAATAAAAATAAAAGCATCAAAATATCAGAGAGAGTATTTTTTAAAGTTCTCGGTGGGAAAATAGTGTAACAAGCCAGGAATGAATTTAAAATACTACAATACAAAGAATGAAAAATAACTGTAATGGAATGGATCTAAAAGAAGAAGTTGAATCACAGCACATCTGAGAATGAGATAGAACTGAAGTTTAAAAAAGGAGGCAAGAATCAAACAGAATTTATAATGCAGAGGATGTGCCAGGCAGTAGCTTTTAATCTTTTTCTTTCAACCTAACTGGCTGAGATGACAGAGCAGAAAACCTTTACCTGCTGTTCTATGAACACAGCTAGTGAGTAAAAGACTTCCTTGGGAGATGCTTGTCAGCAGTAACTGACAGAGCATTGACCCTACTCTGATCTGAGTTTTTGTGTCACTCGTAAACAACTGCTGCTGCTGCTGCTAAGTCGCTTCAGTCGTGTCCAACTCTGTGTGACCCCATAGACGGCAGCCCCTCAGGCTCCACCGCCCCTGAGATTCTCCCGGCAAGAACACTGGAGTGGGTTGCCAAGATGTCCCATAATTTTGCACAACATCTTAAATGAAAAAAAGACATGTTTTTACACATCAAAGCCAAATAAGGAGTAGCTCAGAGGAGAACTCTTTGGCCCTTTAACCTCAGAGGCCAGGAGGATGGCTGTGGGCTCTGGTTACCTTTCCCTCTTCCTCCTGCATGAAGAAAGCCCCTCTTGAAGGAGGTAGGATGATCCTCCCACCTTCAGCTCCTCGCTAAGGAGTCAGTACAACACATGCCTGCAATGAAGACGACCACCACCAGGGGGAGCAATGATGTGACCAAGGCAAGAAGGCTGCATCTGAACAGAGAAAATCAACCTAAATCAACCCCGTGGCTACAACTTGAACCAGAGGAGAAAACATTTTAATTTTTCAGAGCTTGTGGTTTCTCCCTTTCCCCCTCTTTTCTCTGCACTGAGTTTTCACTAGCAGACTCAGATTTTTGTTTATAAGACTCCAAGATAAGACCTTGTTTGCAGCACTGGGTGAACTTAGCCTTGTGGCTTAGAGATGGACTCAGCTAATTTTGGTTTGACTCCAAAGTCCGGCTGGAGCAGCTCTGATGCCTGAGGACACATCCCTTCTACTCTAAGGTCAGGGAGCTCTGAGGGTCATTCTAAGGAGACTTTTCCAAAATATCTCTAGCAACAGTTAGGCTTCTGGGATAAATGTGTAGGCTTCTGACACAATGTCTTCAGAGGTTTAAGGGATTCTTGGGTGAAAGAGGAATTCTTGTTTAGTGGAGGATTCCCTTTAATTAAGGAAAATTTTCTAATAATTAGAGCCTTTCCTGCAATGATTCTTCACTAGAATTGTGCCTGAGCATCTCCTGGGGAGTTTCCTGCTCCCCCACAAGATACAAATACCTGGGTGCCACCATTAAGAGTATAACTCAGAATTTCATAGTAGGACCTAGAAATATGTGTGAAAAGCTCCTGAGAATATGCCCATGATGCCGATGATGGTTAAGAACCATTTTTTACTGACCTCCCACTGCCCATGAATAATGTTCTATCTCCTTAGCCTAACATTCAAAGTTCTTTGGGATTTGATCCCAGTTCATTTTCAATTCTTATTCTCCCACATCTTCCTGAGCGTTTTTTTTTTTTTTTCTTTTTTAAGGGGGTTATAATACTTTCCTAATAATGTTGCTTAAAGGATTAAAATGAGATGCACAAACATCTAGTATGCTGTCTGATGTTCAATATACAGCAGTAACAGTCCGTCCTCAACGAATATTCATCACAACAAATAAACAGTGGTGGGACCAGCCTCAAAAATGAATGAGTCAACCTTTGCCTTTTTTTTTTTTTTACTTTATTTTACTTTACAGTACTGTATTGGATTTGGCATACATTGACATGAATCCGCCACGGGTGTACAGAGGCCAGGTGACTCTGCCTTAGGGAAGCCTGGGAGGAATCCCAGTGGCCCCAAGATGGTTTCCAAGTCTAATGTGGTTTCTTCCGGTGGGCTTTCTTTTCTAGAGTTGCAATGATTTGTAGTCACAATCAGATATGGACTGTGCAGTGGCTGAGGGCAGTGGGGAAGGGAAATTAAAACACCATGAAGAAATTCTGTTTCTGACGAAGAGGGTACGGCACTCTAGAACACACTGACATAGGGGCTGTACCCACTGTTCTTTGGATACTTTTCAAGATTTTAGTCATTTGAATGGCTAGTGAATAGAGTCACTGCAGATGTGAAGTTCATGGTGAAAGAGTAGCCTTTACTGGTATGACTGACGGAGTGTGTAGGCTGGTCCGCCAGCTCTGGACTGTGACTCAGAGTTCTGTGGGATGCACTTGAGAGCCACAAACACTAGAAAGAGTCGCCTGGCCAACTCAGACTGGGACACTTTAGGTGAAAGCTGATTCAATGGACTTTTTTGTTTTGTTTTTAATTAAAAGAATTCTCAGAGTCTTTAAAGTGTGAATATTATTGTGACTTTCCTAGAGAAGGACAAGGAGACAGCATTTCCCAAACTATTTAAGTCATGATATTTTCATTCCCCACCCCCCTCAATGTCTTAGGAGACTAAATTTCTCAGGAACACACTTAGGGAACTGCTGATATGATGATTTTGACAAGGATCCTTAACCCTGGTGGCTCAGTGGTAAAGAATCCACCTGCCAATGCAGAAGACACAGGTTCAATCCCTGGATTGGGAAGACCCCCTGGAGGAGGAAATGGCAACCCATTCCAGTATTCTTGCCTGAAAAATCCCACAGACAGAGGAGCCCGGCAGCTACAATCCATGGGGTCACAANTACACATCTAGATGTGTATAAGAGACAGGTGGTAAAGAATCCACCTGCCAATGCAGAAGACACAGGTTCAATCCCTGGATTGGGAAGACCCCCTGGAGGAGGAAATGGCAACCCATTCCAGTATTCTTGCCTGAAAAATCCCACAGACAGAGGAGCCCGGCAGCTACAATCCATGGGGTCACAAAACAGTCAGACATGACTTAGCAACCGAACAATAACAACCTTAACTCTGAAACTCCTGTGGTGCTTGGTCAAAAAAATAAAAATAAAAATTTATCTGGACTCCACCCCAGAATCTCCAGGAGAAGGGCCACAGCAACTACATAATCGTAAGACTGTACTGGGGGTTTTCTGGTGACTCAGTGATAAAGAATCTGCCTGCCCACGCAGGAGACACAGGTTCGATCTCTGACCCAGGAAGATCCCACCAGCTGCGGAGCAAAGCAACTAAACCCATGTACCACAGCTACTGAGCCTGCGCTCTAGAGCCTGGGAGCCGCAACAAGAGAAGCCGCCGCAGAGAGAAACTCACACATCACAAACAGAGAGTAGCCCTTGCTTGCCAAAACTAAAGAAAAGTCCACAGCAAGGAAGACCCCGCACAGACAAAAAAATATAAAAAAATAAACACTTTGTTTGTTTGTTTTAAAAAGATCCTGCTGTGCAGCCAGAGCAGAGAGCCACTGCATTAGGAGGTGGCTCCTGAATTCAGGAGGGCCCAAGTTCAAGCCCAAGTGCCACGGACAGTCGGTTTATTATATTTGGAAAGTGACTTCATCTGGTTGTCTTGGTTTTCTCATCCATAAAACAGGAAATCGTACCCACTCACTGGTCTAGCTTTAGGTCCAAACAAATTACATGAAATAATAAAGTAAAACCATTAGCACAGAGCAGGTGCTGCTATTTCAGTTTGGAAGCCTCCATAGCTTCAGCATGGACCTCCCTGGTGGCTCAGCGGTAAAGAATCCGCCTGGAAAGCAGGAGATGCAGGTTCATCCCCTGGGTCAGGAAGGTCCCCTGGAGGAGGAAATGGCAACCCACTCCAGTATTCTTACCTGGAGAATCCCATGGATGGAGGAGCCTGGGGGGCTACAGTCCGTGGGGAGCCAAAGAGTCGGACATGACTGAAGTGATTGAACACACACATAGCTTCAGTATAAATAAAAATTAGAAATGTATTTGCTTTCTCCATCTTTTAGGTTCATATGCCAACAGTTTTTACCCTTCTCCAACAGGAATGAAATCATTTTGACTTTTTATGTCTGTGATATGCCTCTGACATATTGGCTTTTACTATCCTCAGAGCAGCATTCTGAAAGATAGGGTCAGACCATTAACAAAGATGGGTATGAGTTTTTTGGAAATCACACCTCCTGCCTTCTGGAAAACGGTTCTTTATCTTTTTAGGTTGTACGTGATCTCTGTTTTCCAAGAAAGTATCTAAACTAGCCCAGGCGATTTAAATCTGGTTTTAGAGCATAAATCAAGTGATGTCATCCTGAGTTCCCATTATATGCCCTGCAAAAGGTCCAACATTTGGCCAGCACCAGCTGTCCATGTTCTTCTGTAGAGGCAGTTTTCTAAAATATTAACTTCAAAGGCATTTCTATTTCTTATAAGGGCAGATGTAATGGGATTTTTATTGATGTTGTAACATTTGCTGTCTTCATGCTCTCTTTCCTTTTTAATAATCCCTTCAGTGTCTTATTCCATTAAATAGATTTTTAAAAATCTAGTACTCAATAGGTTTGTGTGTGTACGTGTGTGTGCATGTGTGTGTGTGTGTGTGAGATGACAGCTATCCTCCAGGGAGAAATGTATGTGTGAATTTGACTCTAGCCCAGAGAGCATTATGTATGGATGCAATGATACAGATGATTCCAGTCTCCAGTCTCATAAGCAGTTACTTTTCCAAAGTTCATTTGTAAGTCAGTAGTTTGGAACTTGGAACACATTTTTTCATAAAAGAAATGTTCGACATGGTGGAGAGAGTCCCGGGCCAGCCCACGAGAGTCTATTTAACTCGTACCGCACCAAAGCAGACTTGTCATTAACTCCACAGAACAATGTTGCCATGGGAACTACATTTTCAGAGTTCTATTCTTTCGTGTTAAGAACCACTGACTATAAAATTTTAACTCATCTCCTAAATCACATACTCCCCTTTCCTTCAATAAATTACCAAGAAAAGGAAGCTATTCACACCACAGATGATTTCTTGAATATATTAGGTTAAAATAAAAAATTTTCTCTATTTGTTTCATGCACTTTGAATCTTTAGAAAAAGGATGCATGTAACAAAGAAAGTTTCTTTAAACATTCTTGACAGTTGGTTTCAAGTCTTCCTTGAACTACTTCAAACTTGGTTTCTTGTCCTGGCGTTTCCTGGCTCCCCTTGTATGTCACAGCCCAGTCAGCTAGCTCCAGAGAGGCAACTGTCACTATCCTTATGCTTGTTTTACATCAAAATTGTTTGTTTGCCTTTTCTACCGTATCTATACCTTTCCCTTAAGTTTTTAAAAATTTGCCTTATAATTTAATAGGAATCTGCAATAACTAAGAAATGAAGTATATTCTAGGTCACACTGACCACAGGAATCAGAAATGTTTCAACTAATTATACACAGATCATGGCAGAAGTTGTATAAATATATCACAGAATCACAGGGCTGGAAAGAACCTTAAAAGATTGTCTAGTCTATTCCCTGGCTTCCAGACAAGCCAATCATTCCAAACAGATGAGAACTAACCTCTGTTTTAGAGGAAAGGATGACTTTGGCTTTAACCCTTTCTAAAAGACTTAACAATTTGTGTACCATTAGTAAACTATTCCAGAGAAGGCAATGGCACCCCACTCCAGTACTCTTGCCTGGAAAATCCCATGGACAGAGGAGCCTGGTGGGCTGCAGTCCATGGGGTCGCTAAGAGTCAGACACAACTTCACTTCACTTTCACTTTTCACTTTCATGCATTGGAGAAGGAAATGGCAACCCACTCCAGTGTTCTTTCCTGGAGAATCCCAGGGATCGTGGAGCCTGGTGGGCTGCCGTCTATGGGGTCGCACAGAGTTGGACACGACTGAAGCGACTTAGCAGTAGCAGCAGCAGTAAATTATTCTTCATTTTTAAACTGAGTCCTTCCCTTTACAGTTCATCATAGGAAACAAAGTAGGTTGATTTGTTTAAAATTCCAGAGTGTATTCAAATATCATATTTTGTGCTTATTTTTCTAGGGCCTTCCTGAACCTCTTAGGGTCTAATATTCTTATTACTTTGCTCCCTCTGGGTTTTTACACTTTTCTGCAGTGGGAACTAAAGTCCAGATGCTATACTTTGTTCGGCTTTAAGAACTGAGCATAATTTCCATACATAGGAACATTTAAGTCTAATCTGATAGCTGACTGAAAGACTCAAAAGAAAACCAAATTTTTTATTTATAATAACATTCTAATAGCATAAGCTATTTATTATAGTTGCTTTCTTTCAGGGAGTAAAAAGGGCATTCTGTTGCTGCTGCTTCAGTCGTGTCCGACTCTGTGCGACCCCAGAGACGGCAGCCCACCAGGCTCCCCCGTCCCTGGGATTCTCCAGGCAAGAACACTGCAGTGGGTTGCCATTTCCTTCTCCAATGCATGAAAGTGAAAAGTGAAAGTGAAGTCACTCAGTCGTGTCCGACTCTTAGCGACCCCATGGACTGCAGCCCACCAGGCTCCTCCATCCACAGGATTTTCTAGGCAAGAGTACTGGAGTGGGGTGCCATTGCCTTCTCCGAAACCAGCCCTAATTATATTTGTTCTTCAATCAGATAAGGAAATCAGAGAACCTACCCCATGAAAATTACTGATAGAATGTGATATCTTAAAGTGTCACCAAATATAATTTTTCTATTGAGCACCTACCACAGAACTTGTAAGTGAAAGAGTGAAAGTGAAAGTTACTCAGTTGTGTCTGACTCTTTGTGATCCCATGGACTGTATAGCACATGGGATTCGCCAGCCTAGGATACTGGAGTGGGTAGCCTCTCCCTTCTCCAGGGGATCTTCCCAACCCAGGGATCGAACCCAGGTCACCCACATTGCAAGCAGATTCTTTACCAACTGAGCTATCTAATCTCAAAAAAAAAATTTTTTTTTTTTTTTTTGCTTATTGCTTATGACTATTTTGGAGAAAGAAATGGTAACCCACTCCAGTACATTTGCCTGGAAAATCCCATGGACGGAGGAGCCTGGTGGGCTGCAGTCCATGGGGTTGCGAAGAGTCGGACACGACTGAGCAACTTCACTTTCACTTTCACTTTATGACTATTTAGACCTGTTACTCAGAGACCCTTTGATGGAANTACATTTGCCTGGAAAATCCCATGGACGGAGGAGCCTGGTGGGCTGCAGTCCATGGGGTTGCGAAGAGTCGGACACGACTGAGCAACTTCACTTTCACTTTCACTTTATGACTATTTAGACCTGTTACTCAGAGACCCTTTGATGGAAGTTTTCAAAGAAATGGGCATTTTGATCTGTATACTGTGGAAGACAGTAAACATACAGACATTATAGCAAGTGCTGCTGGCAGCGCTACACTCTCAAAACAGTCCGACCATTCCCTGTGACAAGAGAGACAGGAAGGCTATTGCATAGTCCCTGCATGTGTGAGGTTTTGAATGCCTGAAAGGTGCAGATCGTGTAAGAAAGAAGTAGACATGGTTTTAGGGTCTCACCCTAGTAAACCATGCACCTTGTTTATTTCCTCAATTTACCTAGTCACTGAGTGGTGTGATGGTTAAATTTCATGTGTCAATTTGACTGGCCAAGGGATGCCCAGATTAAGCAATATTTCCCGGTGTGTCTGTGAGAGTGCTTCTGGAGGAGATGAGCATTTGAATCAGTGGACTCAGTAGATTTCCCTCCCCAGTGTGGGTGGGCCTCATCCAATCCCTTGAAGGCCCGAGTAGAACAAAATGTGGAAGAAGGAGGCAGTGATTTTTTTTTTTCCTGCTTCACTGACTAAGCTGAGACATCTCGTATTATATTCTCCTGCCCTTACATCATGGGATTTACATCACGGGCTCGCCTGGTTCTCAGGATTTCACACTCGGGCTGGAGCTCAGTTTCACCAATGGCTTTGCTGGGCCTTCAACTTGCAGATGGCAGAGCGTGGGACTTCTCGCCTCCATCGCTGTATATGCGAATTCCTCATAGTGCATCTCCATTCCTGTCTGTCTGTCCATCTACCCATCGATATCTGTTTATCTTTTGATAGATGTATCTCCATCTTGCTGGTACTGTTCTCTGAAGAGCCCTGACTTATCCTGCTGCTCCTGTTTAGTCGCTTCAGTCGTGTCCAACTCTGTGGGACCCAGTGAACTGTAGCCACCAGGCACCTTGGTCCAGGGGGATTCTCCAGGCAAGAATACCGGAATGGGCTGCCATGCCCTCCTCCAGGGGATCTTCCCAACCCAGGGTCTCCTGCATTGCAGGCAGATTTTTTACCATTGAGCCACCAGGAAAGCCTGCCCTGAATTATACTATTCACCCATTCTAAATACCTAATAGGACCAAAGCAACTTTTTGAGACCAAGCTAACAAACTTAACCCTGTAAAATGATTATGAGAGCACTAGGCCTAACTTGTCCACACTAACAAAGCATCTCAGTGGAGACTATCAACCCTATTTTGGTATCAGTTTACAAAATGGAATCTGTCTTCCCAGCTTCCCGGCCAAACCCAGCACTCCTGCTCTACTACCCGCATGGCCCTCATATGGGTCAGCGTCTTAGGGCAGATTTGTTCCCAGGAGGTGGAGTAATTCTTTTGCTACCACTGAATAGGCCAAGAGCTGTTTTGGCGCCTCAAGATCCCCTGAACTTACCATAACAGGAAGCTTGTGCCCCCATCAACCAACCAGATTTCTGGCCCAAAGAGGGTTTTCTCTTTATTATAACCATAAAAACTTAAGACATTTGTGAGGAAATGCAAAGGAAGAAATATTAAAATAAAATTTTCTTATTTTTGCTCCAAAGATGTCAGCATTACCTATAGCTCAGTGGCATAACTATGTGAGATTTAAGCATTGCTAATTTTAGCTAAACAGACAGTGACCATATACTCTGTCCTTCATTGGTCTTAATAAAAGTATTCCTTCAGGGAAACTTCCTGGTTTACAGACTTCTGTCAGAACCCTCAACTTAAATTTCCTTCCACACCCTGGCAAAAATACAGTATGATACTGTAACTCTGGTATTCATTTGGTAGGAGTGAAAGGGTGTTCCGGAAGGCACCCACTAATTGTGCAAATGCAGCAAAGACAACTTACTTGTTCATTCTTAGTGAGCCTGGTTTTGTTGTGAATGTCTGACGTGACCAAATTGAATCCGTGCTTCTCTGACAAGATTCTCAGAAGCAGGACGACGGTCCGACTCCCACACTTGCCCACTCTGTTGTACACCACCTGGCTCGGGAAAGGCAGCACCTGGGAATGAAGGAGAGCAGATGAGAGGCTTCGGGACTGAAACACTGCGGATTCTTGCCTCAACTGCAGAATGATAAACATTTGGTCAAACTCGCAAAGGGTCAGACACGCCTCAGCAACTGAAGAACAACAGCAAATGAGAAGGGCCCATACGACGCTAACGAGAATGGACACGGTGAACCCGGATTCTTCTTGGCAGCGTAGCATGAGAGAAGCATCGGACTCCTCCATCTACCCTGACACTTAAAACTGGTAACATTTCATGCCGTCTAGAATATTGATTGTGAAGTCACTCTTGTCTTTTTCTTCAGAACAAAATATATAAATAGGTGCTTTAATGAAAATATTCTTTTGCAAGTTATATTTTATTAGAACAATCTGTAGAGTGCTTGAGAGAAATAACAGTAATTTCAAAAATTGAGACATAATTTAAAAGCAATAAAATTCACCCTTTAACGTGTACAATTCAGTGAGTTTCAGTATATTTATTCAAAGTTGTGAACCATCCCCACTACTTAATTCCAGAGCACTGGAAAAGAAACTCCCCAAAGAAACTCCATACCCATTAGCAATCACTTTCATTTACCTCATTATCTTGATTCGCTGAAACTATCCACTCTCTGTCTCTATGGTTTTGCCTAGAGCTTTCCAAACATCTCATATAAATGGAATCACAGGACATGTGGCCTTTTGTGTCTGGCTTCTTTCACTGAGCATGTTTTTAAGGTTCATCAGTGTTGTAGTAGGAATTGGTATTTCATCTCTTTATATGGCCAAATAATATTACCTTGTATGGATAGGCCATATTTTGTTTATGTATACTGATAAGTTGATGGACACTGAATTGTTTCCACCTTTTGCCTACTATGAGTAATGATGCTGTGAACATTTGTCTGTATGTCTTTGTGTATACATATGTTTTTGATTCATCTTGGGTAAATCCTCAGAGTAGAAATGCTGGATCATATGCTTAATTTTTTGAAGAACTGCCAAAATGTTTTTAATACAGCTGCACCATTTTATATTCCCACCAGCAATGCATGAGAGTTTCAGTTTCTCCACATCCTTGCCAACACTCGTTATTGCCTGTTTTTATTATTATTATTGCCATCCTAATGGGTGTGAAGTGGTATCTCACTGTGGTTTTGATTTGCATTTCCCCGATGACTAATGATGTTGAGCATATTTCATGTATTTATTGGCCATTTGTATATTTTCTTTGGACAAATGTCTATTCAAACACTGCCCATTTTAAAGTTGGTTATTTGTCTTTTCACTGTTTGTTTTTTGTCCAAATTTTATTTTTTTTTGATGTTTTATTTTATATTGGAGTATAACCTGTTAACAATGTTGTGGTATTTTCAGGTGGACAGCAAACGGACTCAGCCGTACATATACATGCATCCATTCTCCCCCAAACTCCCTTTCCCATCCAGGCTGCCATATAACACTGAGCAGAGTTCCCTGTGCAGTAAGTAGGATCCTGTTCACTATCCACTGAGTATTTAAAGTTCTACAGTTTTTCTTAATTTTGCAAATATATGATCTGCAAATATATTCTCCCATTCTATGGATTGTCTTTTCCCTTTCTTGAAATGTCAAAGCATAAGACTGTAATCTTTTTTTTTTTTTTTAGTGGTTATATACATAAATTTTCAGTTTATTAAGTCATTGGTATAATTATATGCACATATGTCCATAAATGAGTCATGTCTGAATATTTGTTTTAGAATAGGACTGATTTTGCACTAGCATTGTTGTTGTTTTTTTTTTTTTTTTGTATTTATTTATTTTTTTACACGAACTCCCAAACATGAACGGAATCCAATTTATCTAGTTTTTCTTTGGCTGCTTGCGCTTTCGGTATCATATCAAAGAAACCATTGCCTAATCCAAAGTCACAAAGATATACACCTGTGTTTTCTCTTGGAAGTTTCATAGGTTTAGTGCTAATATTCAGCTCTTCGATTTATTTTGAGTTAATTCTGTGTATGATGTGAGCTAGTGATCTAACTTCATTCCTTTGCATGTGAATATCCATCTGCCTCAGCAGCATTTTTTTGAAAAGACTTTTTTTTTCTTTCTCTATTTAATTGTTTGGCACCCTTACTGAAAACCCAGTAACCATAAAACTACAGTTTTATTTCTGGACTGCCAGTCCTATTCCAGTGATCTATATGTTTATCCTATGCCAGTACCACAGAATCTAGGTTACCATTTCTTTGTTCTAAGTTTTAAAATCAGGAAGGGTGAATCCCTGCAACTGTGTTCTTCTTTACCAAGACTGTTTCGGCTATTCTGGGTCCTTTGCATTTCCTTATGAATTTTAGGATCAGCTTGTCAATTTCTGCAAAAAAGGCAGTTGAGATTTTGACAGGGTTTGTGTTGAATCAATAGATCAATATAGGGACTACTGCCATTTTAACAATATTAAGTCTTCCAATCCATGAACATAGAAGTCTTTCCACGTACTGGATTTTCCTTTAAGTTGTTTCATTGATATTTTTCAATTTTCAGTGTACAAGCCCTATAATTCTTTTATTTATTTTTTGATGCTATTTTAAATGGTGTTCCTTGGTAGTTTAGTGGTAAATAGTCTGCCTGAAGAGCAGGAGATCTGAGTTTGATCCCTGGGTCAGAAAGATCCCCTGGAGAAGGAAATGGCAACCCACTCCAGTATTCTGTGTGTGTGTGTGTGTAATAGAGTTTTATAAAAGAGATAGGAGAAAGCTTCTGACATAGACATCAGAAGGGGACTGAAAAAGTGCCCCCTTGCTAGTTTTTAGCAAGGCCACTCCAGTATTCTTGCCTGAAAAATCCCAAGGACAGAGGAGCCTGGTGGGCCATAATCCATGGGAATCACAAGAGTTGGACACAACTTCAGTGTGTGTGTGTGTAATAGAGTTTTATAAAAGAGATAGGAGAAAGCTTCTGACATAGACATCAGAAGGGGACTGAAAAAGTGCCCCCTTGCTAGTTTTTAGCAAGGCCACTCCAGTATTCTTGCCTGAAAAATCCCAAGGACAGAGGAGCCTGGTGGGCCATAATCCATGGGAATCACAAGAGTTGGACACAACTTCGTCACTAAACCACCATTATAAATGGAACTGCTTTATAATTTAATTTTTGGATTGGCTGCCCACTGGTAGAAATACAACTGATTTTTGTATATTGATTTTGTATCCTCCAACCCTGCTGAACTCATTTTATTAGCTTTAATAGTTTCTTTGTGTGGATTCTTTAGGATTTTCAATATATTTGATCATGTCATCTGCAAACAGAGATAGTTTTACTTCTTCCTTTGCAGTATGGATGCCTTTTATTTCTTTTTCTTTTCTAATTGCCAAGTTATAAAAATTCTGATAGACTAAGAAGCAATTATAAAAAGTATCTGATTAAATATTTAAATCCCCAATAAAGACATTATTTCCATATTGAATGCTGGGCATTCAACAGTAATTGACAAATAAAATAACCAAAAGATTCCATCATTCAGCACATATCCATAACAGAAGGCCATAAAAGGCCCAAAGTTAAAGAGTATAGTATAACATATCTAAATATACCCCAAACTTGGCTATAGTATGCAATTTGAGTTTTTGCCTTTGTAATTATAGGTTTAATTTTCTTAAAATGTTTTATAGGCAGAGCAGCATTTTGTAAATTTGGAGCTTCAAGGCAAACTGTCGTTGGAGTAAAATATAATACCAATATCACTTAGCAGGCAGTCATATACCGTTTTGATGTAATTCTTCACATATATATTTTTTAAATGAGCAATACTTTGTTTCCTTGGGGTCAGTCACAATATCTTCTGTGTCCTCATGTGTGTGTGTTAGTCGCTCAGTCGTGTCCGACTCTGTGCAACCCCAGGGACTGCAGCCCACCAGGCTCCTCTGTCCATGGGATTCTCCAGGCAAAAATTCTGGAGTGGGTTGCCATTTCCTTCTCCAACCTATGACTACTGGCAAAAACACAGCTTTGACTAGATGAACCTTTGTTGGCAGAGTAATGTCTCTGCTTTTTAATATGCTATCTAGGTTGGTCATAACTTTTCTTCCAAGGAGCAAGCATCTTTTAATTTCATGGCAGCAGTCACCATCTGCAGTGATTTTGGAGCCCAAGCAAAGAAAGTCTCTCACTGTTTTCACTGTTTGCTCATCTATTTGCCATGAAGTGATGGGAATGGATGCCATGATCTACGTGTCCTCATGGTGCCTAGAAAATGCCTTGGATACATAGTGTCTCAATAGACATCGATTGGTTCTTGGCAGCTCTGAGGGGCTTAATGTACTGTTTAACATTAACACAATGATTCCACTAAACAGTGAGACCAGGATAATCTTCCAATACAGCTGATCTTTCTGACTAAATGCTAATAAAAGTCATCAGGGTAAAAAAGACCATCAATATAATAGGTCCATTCAATCAGTGAGTACCTCAAAAGTCTATTCTCTGGAAATAATTGTAGAAGTTCAGATATTCGGATGAATCATTTAGTTCTTATTCATGAGATTATGACCCAGGGAGGTTGAACTGGGCTTCACATTTAGTGGAATTGTGCTAATAGTGTTTGTAAGTTGGATTTTCTGTAATAACCAGGCTGGGAGATAGACTGGTTGTGACAAAGCTGCCAAAATAAACACAACTTTTAATTTCTTTGGGGGATTAAACTGTTCAAGAATTGGATGAATACATTTTTCCTTGTCTCCTAGGACAGCATAGAACAACAATTTAGTCAAAATTTGTTATAACTAAATTGGTGACCTAGAAGGTGTGAGTTACTACATATTACGTACTTTATTCTAAGAGTATAAAATGTATCTTAGAAAATTTAGATGAAGAACAGAGGCACTTAGAAACCTGAGGTGGAAATAATTTCTCCTGAATTTCTTGGTTAATTAACACAGTGTGTGCTAAATCACTTCAATTGTGTCCGACTCTTTGCGACCTTATGGACCGTAGCCTGCCAGGCTCCTCTGTCTATGGAATTCTCCAGGCATGAATATTGGAGTGGATTGGCATGCCCGGAAGATCTTCCCCTCCCAGGGATTGAACAAACCTGGGTATCCTGCATTACAGGCAGATTCTTTATTGTCTGAACCACAGCATACAATACACCATCAAAATTAATAACCTTTCTCAAATTTAGGGTGGGGCTTTTAAATCCTTTCTAAAAACCTATGGAATTCACTGGAAACTGGCAGATTTAGTCAGGCCAGATCAATGAGTTGATCTGGGGGTTTGGGATATGTGTTAAAATTAAGAATAGCAATGAGTTGCTGCTCATCCTTGTTTCCAGTAGAACTATAAATGTGCTCCTGAAGTCTGTTTTACCAACGTTGTCATCTTTTCTGATGTGTACTTTCTGAAATGATGGTAAAAAACAGGACAGATTTTTATGGAGGGCTGACCCTGACCCCCTGTGCAGGCTCTGTGCCATGTAAATTTTTAAAATCTTTGTTAACAATAGTGAATCAAACAGCATAACTGGCTTCACTCTAGTGTACATTTCTCTAGAAATTTAAATTTTCAGATAATTTAAACATCATTAATAATACCTAAGTGATTCTCCTGTGTGCCCTCCTCTTTCCCATAGATCACAGATTCACACAATGACAGAGTTTGAGGTCTAGAGACAATGTCGATTAATCCATCCCATTCCAACTCCCTCCCCACCCTGTACCACTGAAGATGAAGTCGCTCAGTCATGTCCGACTCTGCGACCCCGTGGACTGTAACCTACTAGGCTTCTCCGTCCATGGGATTCTCCAGGCAAGAATACTGGAGTGGATTGCCATTTCCTTCTCCAGGGGATCTTCCCAACCCAGGGATCGAACCCAGGTCTTCTGCATTGGAAGCAGACGCTTTAACCTCTGAGCCACCAGGGAAGCTGTACCACTAGTCTCTTTCATTCCCACCCACAGCCCAATCTGTGTTTGACTTGACTAGAGCTTTATATTGTCTTTTCATCTCCTCAAGTACCCTGTGAGATGGACTATTTTTAGATGAGTAACCAAGGCTGGAGAGATCATTTGGTATGTTCAAGGCCACAAAGCTAAAAAAGTACCACATAACAACTAAAATCCAGCTCACAGCTAATCTGACCCCAAAGTGACACTCTATTTAAAATAATAAAACATCAAAAGGTGAAAATGACCTTTAGTTTGGCTTCTGCAACAGAGATGCTATTTCTTTTTGTCATGTCTTGAATGTGTCCAGTCTCATTAAATGCTATTGTTCAACAGTCTACGCTCACAACCAGCATCATCGGGCATTACTCATTCATTACTTATGTCCCCAGATGCTCAGCTGGAACTGACAGGAGTCGACTGGCCTCTCTTGCTCCTCCCTCAGGATGCATTTTATAAGCTAATGTAAGTCCGGAGTGTCAGAGCAGCTAATGGGAGGGGAAGAGAAGGATATAGTTTTCCCCTAATCTATTGTAAGCAGTCACAGCTGCCTCAGATATTGTGACCCACTTCACTAGGAAAGGAAAAAACAGGAAGCAATACGTCATAGTGAAATGTATATAAAATCTTAAATGCATTTAAAGTGTCTATCAAGACAAGCGAATACCCTCAAATGGTAAACTTAACGACTGAAAAGATGTCTAAAGCCCTCTTTAGATCAAAATCCCCATTTTTCCTCAACAGATATTCGCCAATTTTTAGGCATTTCAACTTTAATGTCCCTATTATCATTTGCACACAAATTTTCAATACTTACTCTCTCTTTGTGTATCCTACAAAGAAACACACAACAAAAACCCTCCCTCTCCCACACTGCACCCTCCCTCCCACACCCCAAGTGATTCTTCATTCTTGGCAACTATGGTTATACGAATGTTATGTCTGTGGTTTCTATTTTATGGCCAATTTATAAAAGTGAAGGGAGCTCCCAAATATTTCACTCAGTGACTTATATATTTTTATGTTGCCTGCCTTGTAAGTTCTGCAAATGCCACAAATCCCCAGGGCCTGACAGGCTTGTGTGGAGCATGCCAAATAAACAGAAGTCTTTCCAAAATCCTGAGCACAACAGTAACTACCACCAGATGACATTCACAATTCAATAACTTCCCCTAGGTTTGAAATGGGGCAGAGAAAGAAGCCTTTCTAGGTAAAAAGCAAACTTAGTCTGGACCTAGATTTTTCATAGTCCATGATTATAGGTCTCTCTGGGGACTGGTCTTGTCGGAAGAATGAACATCAATCCTGCTTTCAAGTCTTTGCAAAACGATATTTAATATAGTATGTTACAAGCTGTAGTTCCTGAATGGCTATATATTTGAATTACCTATGAAACTTCTATAACTCTGGATTTCTGGACCCCACTCTGAGACTAACTGAAACAGAAAGTCTAGGATGATGAGGGTCGGGAGGCTGGCTCTAGAGAGGTTCTCTGGGGTCCTGCTACCTCTAAGGCCGTTTAGAAGAACCACTATTGTAGTAGACTCCTAGCCTTCCATGTTAAGCTGTTGGCTGGTTCTGAACTGCATTATGAGGGATTATGGTCGGGGAGAAGGTTGCCTACATGATACTGGAGAAGAGTCTGGGTGAAAGGCACTGTCATGGACGCCCCGGAATGCTGCTGTCCTCTCATCCATAGTTCAAAGTCATGACTAACCCGACAGATCTGCTCGCACCCCCTAGAATGATTAGAGAACAAATGTGCTGGTTAACAGGCTTCCCAAGTGGTGCTGGAGATAAACAGTTTGGCTACCAATGCAGGAGACGTAAGAGATGTGAGTTCGATTCCTGGATTGGGAAGATCCCCTGGAGGAGGGCACAGCAACCCACTCCAGTATTCTTGCCTGGAGAATCCCATGGACAGAGGAGCCTGGCAGGCTACAGTCGATAGTGTTGCAGCGTCAGATACGACTTTAGCGACTTAGCATGCAAGCACGCATGTGCTGGTTAACTGAATGTGTGTGCATAGTCGTTAAGTCATGTNGGCACAGCAACCCACTCCAGTATTCTTGCCTGGAGAATCCCATGGACAGAGGAGCCTGGCAGGCTACAGTCGATAGTGTTGCAGCGTCAGATACGACTTTAGCGACTTAGCATGCAAGCACGCATGTGCTGGTTAACTGAATGTGTGTGCATAGTCGTTAAGTCATGTCTGATCCTTGTGACCCTGTGGACAGTAGCCCATCAGGCTCCTCTGTCCACAGGATTTCCCAGGCAAGAATACTGGAGTGGGTTGCCATTTCTTTCTCCAGGGGATCATGCTGACCCAGGGATCGAACCTGGGTCTCCTGCATTGCAGGTAGATTCTTGACCACTGAGCTACCAGGGAAGCCCAACTGACTGTGTAGGCTGCCTGAAATCCATACTACACACCATCAAAGCATTAGACCCTGAGTATCCATATTATGCTAAAGATGAAGTGATTTTCTTTGAGGAATAAAAGTCACTGTGATTTTTCAGCACCTCCATTCCATGGTTCCTCACACCAATGAGGGGAAGAGCCACAGCCATGGTTTCGTGAGGCTAGATCTTAGCAACAGGTGTGGTGCTCACTGTCCACAGGATTTGAGCAGTTCAAATCCATTCTGTGAATCCCCACTTGAAAATTTCCTAGGACACTGCAGTGCCAGGAACTAGTCCCCTTGCACCTTGGAGCCTCAGTGTCCTCATCTATAAGAGGGGTTGTCGTCCTTGTTGTTCAGTCACTCCGTTGTGTCTGACTCTTTGCAACCCCATGGAGAGCAGCACCCCAGACTTCCCTGTCCCTCACTATTTCCTAGAGCTTGCTCAAACTCATGTCCATTGAGTCAGTGGTGCCATCCAACCATCTCATCCTCTGTACCCCACCTTCTCCTCCTGGCCTCAATCTTTCCCAGCATCAGGGTCTTTTCCAATGAGTCGGCTCTTTGTAGCAGTTGGCCAAAGTACTGGAGTTTCAGCTTTAGCATCAATCCTTCCAATGAATATCCAGGGATAGTGCTGGATTATAACTCAGTAAATGATACTCTCTTTTGAAGTTACTAAATTATCAATTTCAATCTATATTGTTATCAAGATATCAGTTGGAAATGCCTTAGAAATTAACACAAGACTTTAATATTTTTCCTTGTCAAATAAGTAAAATGAAAATATATTCTCTTTCAAAACAGAAGTCCTTGGGCATGGAGACTGTAGAATTCATTCCATATTTTTGTTCCATTTTGCTCTGCTCTCCTAGTGTGTCAGTATTGTCCTGAGATTAGCTCTCCTCATATTGCATGATGGCTGCTGCAATTCCAGCCATCACATGAAGAACATTAAACTCCAGAGGAAGAAGAAATTATCTTTCTCAAGTGCTTCCTATGAGATATGAAAGTCTCACTGGGAAGGGTCTAAGAAAATTTTGCCTCATGTTTCCTTAGTCAGATCTAAGCCACCAGCCCACATCTCAGCCAACAATTAGCAAACTAAATGAGATAACCATTACAGGCTTAAATTACTCATGATTCACCTTTGATGTGGGGATGGGATTACCTTCCTCACAGAGTAAAATTTGAGTAAAATCAGATTTCTGCTGAAGAAGAGGAGACTGTGGGGACATGAAAGTGGGGTAAGCAACAAATAAGGCCTGCTATACCCAAGTACTCAAAGGCCCCATTGTTCTTGATTCTTCAAACACCCATTCATGAAACTCCATTCCTCAGCTGCAGAATAGGGGGTTAGAGTGGCAGACACAGAGACCATTTCTAAACAATGACAAGGCTCTACTTGCTGGTTGTGGCCCAAATATACCCCTGCAGCTTTCTCCCAGCACACGTTTGCTGACAGCTGGAGAAGCAGACAGATGAAATACATTCCCCTTCTACATGAAATGACACCAACCCCCATGCACTGAAATGAGATGGAGAATTAGCAACAAGGTGAACTTGAGCTGGAAGATTAACTCCACACAAGAATCTAGGATTCATAAGGTATTTTTAGCTAGAGATGGTAATAAGATAAAAAAAATTGCTCTCAGATGAACAAAGGTCATACTGCCTACATGTTGCAGGTTTTTACAAGTATGACTTTTTCATAAAAAAATTAATCTTGAACAAGTGTGGCATGTAATATAGACCCAATCCATCAGCATGGATCTGACCATGGAGAGTCCATTTCCAAAGTATCTGTAGGCTGGTTCTTGTTTTCATTTGTTACTTGGTGCTGGGTAAACAGATTTTTTCAGAAATTCCCACCAAAATAGATGAAGCATCCCATTTACTATGCACGCAAGCGTGCTCGGTCCCTTCAGTTGTGTCCGACTGTTTGCTACCCTATGGACTGTAGCCCGCCAGGCTCCTCTCGTCCATGCAATTCTCCAGGCAAGGATACTGGAGTGGTTGCCCTGCCCTCCTCCAGGGCATCCTTCCAACCCAGGGATCGAACATGCATCTCCTGCATTACAGGTGGATTCTTTACTCTTGAGTCACAGGGGAAGGGAGTGAGTATTACAGTCAGGCTATCAAACACTGTTAAGTAAAAAAATCATTATTCTCCAAAGTATTTTTTATTTGCCATCCCTCAAGACTTTACTATCTAATAGAAATAAACAAAAGGAAGACAATTTACAGAGCAACAACTGTCTTAACAGCTAGAGAGTCCCCATCAGATATAAAATTCCTGGTTTTCCCTGTAACTGTCAAGGAGTTGATCTGAATAAGCAATAAGAAAATCCTTGTTAGGGGCGTTTATGTGAAGACAGACAAATGTGGTAAAATAAAGGAAGCTGAAGAATGAACAGAGAGGAAAAGACATGGCTTTTAAGGGTCCATTGCTGGGTCTCTGACTGGCGTTTCCCTGGAGCAGTGGGGTAAAATCCAGTCCTTGCCAACAGGAGGAGCCTTATCCTGGACCAGAGTCTTTAGCAAGGCCTGATGTCCAACCTACATCACTGACACACAGGGGTCCATCATTCACTAATACCTCCACTCCAGGCCCCCATCAGGGACTGTGTCTTTGACTGGCTCTCTGTTTATCAAAAGGTTGGCTGATGGACACAATACACTTAGGAAGACTGTTTGAAGGACAGAATCCTAATTTCTCTGTACACTCTGGATTTTTAGCCTTGGACCAAGTTAGGACATCACAAGGCTGTCTTTTGGAACATAATTTCTTGGCCCCATTATGAGCTTCTTTGATCAAATATTATTTTGTCATCATGTCCTTTGTGGTCATCGAGGGAATGCCATAAGATACAACATCACATAATTCACTTCTGTGTTAGTGACTAGGATGTAATCAACCACAGTGTCTCCTAATTTTCACATTTTTGTCTCATCTCAAGGCTCTTGTTTGTTGGTAGCTTATATGGACATAAGTTTGAGCAAGCTCTGGGAGTTGGTGATGGACAGGGAGGCCTGGTGTGCTTCAGTCCATGGGGTTGCAAAGTGTCGGACACAACTGAGCGACTGAACTGACTGTGTATGTGATTATCTTCTTGTGAAACAACCCAAAACTATGAGTACAAGTACTCTCATATAAAAGATGAGAGAAATGAGAATTAAAAGAATTAATATTTGCCCAAGGTCAACTACAGAGCTTTGGTATTCAACCCCAAATTCATGCTCTCTACTCCATTACACTATCTGAAAAACTAGTAAATTTCTGCTGCACAGATATTAAGAACTATGTTACTACTTGCTGCTGCTGCTGCTGCTAAGTTGCTTCAGTCGTGTCCGACCCTGTGCAACCCCATAGACAGCCCACCAGGCTACCCCGTCCCTGGGATTCTCCAGGCAAGAACACTGGAGTGGGTTGCCATTTCCTTCTCCAATGCATGAAAGTAAAAAGTGAAAGTGAAGTCGCTCAGTTGTGTCCGACTCTTCATGACCCCACGGACTACAGCCTACCAGGCTACTCTGCCCATGGGATTTTCCAGGCAAGAGTGCTAGAGTGGATTGCCATTGCCTTCTCTGTGTTACTACTTACAGCCTCATTTTTCCTGTAGCTACTAGGAAATTCAGAGTAACGGATGTTCTATTACAGCAATTTTTTGGATTTATAGTCTCCATACAGTTTTAATTTCGAATTATATTTACCATGTCCCTGATATGCTTTTGCTTATATTTTATCATTGTTTTACATTTTATATATATCTCGAGTTATTTGAAGGATGAGCAAAGAATTAAATAAATCCACTGCAAACAAACAAAATGCATTTCCATTATTCTGTTGACTGTTAAAACATCAGCTTATGATTTATCTTTCTTGGCCTATAGTCATATCCACAATCTCATGGTAGACTAACGGCAAACTTGAGTCAGTTCACCGTAATTTATTAAAATTAACCATTTTAGTTGCTCCTTCATCCTCTAGCAACAATATCTCCATTTTCGTCTGGAGCATCACTCCCTCCCTTGCAGTCCATGGGATTTTGGAGGGCTGCCAACTCCTGCTTCAGGGGAGGGTGTTTGAATCAAGCATGCTCAACCAGCACATCATCCACTGAACAAAGAAACCAGTTAAGAGATGGGCACCTGATCCAAATGTGTTCAGTGAGACTCGAGCTCAGGATTTTGTAGGTCTGTTGAAAGTCAAGCTCTTTTTCCTTTTATAATTTGTGAGTTGGGTGCAGGCCTGGGTCTGCTGGCATCTACTTAACTACCAAAAGAGAGAATATATCCAAGAGTTAGGCTGCTCAACTGGGAGGTAAGAATGAAAGTGAAGTTGCTCAGTTATGTCTGACTCTTTGGGATCCCATGGACTGTACCCTGCCAGGCTCCTCCATCCATGGGATTTTACAGGAAAGAGTACTGGAATGGGTTGCCATTTCCTTCTCCAGGGGATCTTCCTGACCCAGGGATTGAATCTATGTCTCCCACATTGCAGGCAGATGCTTTATCATCTGAGCCACCAGGGAAGCCTGGGAGGTAAGAATATACCAGGGCTAATGGTACAGATTGAGTCCCTGGATCAAGCCATACCCAACTGAGATACTTTAGTTATATGAGTAAATATATTACTTCTCTTCTGAAAGGTAGCCCCACATATGGGCATATACACATATACATACACACACTGACAATATTGTGTTTGCTTATATAGTCTCAGCTGGCTTTTTATAAGTTAGAACCTAGAGATCTGAGTAGTATTCTGAGATACTGGTGAACAAGTTTGTAAGAAAGCCAACTTCTTCCACGAAGCCCTCTCTAACTCTTCTGGGCCACACTGATCTCCTCCTCAACTCTGAACTAAGAATTACATTGAGTCTAGACAGTTACTCATCCTTTAGTTAAGCACATGATGATTTATATAACTCTCTAATCAGTCTTGTGATCGGTCAATAATGCCAGCCTCATCTACTCAGTAGCCTGTAAGGTTTTGGGAAGGCTGAGACCTCAAGATATTACTATGATTTTTCTTCCCCTTCCCTCACTCCCTTCCCTTCCCTTTTCTTTTCTTCTCTTTCTTTCCCTCTTTTCCCATAACACTTAGCCCAGCACAAAACAGCAATACAATAACTATTGATTGGTCAATTATCAATGTACTCCAGCATTAACGTTGTCAGTGACTATTTTCTGCAAAAATGTTACGCTATTTTTGTATTGTTAGTTGATTTCTCTTATCCTCACAGTCTGTTCACCTTTAATATGGATAATTAGCTTTTTCAAACCTATTATCAGCTACATAAAATACTTTGAAATGACAGCCAGCCTTATGGCAGACTCTGCCTGTTGCCTGCCTAATATCTATTCTTCTTCTCATTTTAATAGAATCATGGTTTCATTATAGGTAACAATATAGCAAGCTAAAAATATTCACCTTCTTAGATTCATTTGAACCTGGAGAATGACTGAGTTATTGAATTCTGGTCATTCATTCAAGAAATGAATGAGATATAAATGTTTATCAATAATTGGCCCTTTGAGAAATCTTTTAATAATGGGCAGGCTTATCTAGCATCCTTCTTCAGTCCTTTGCCTTGACTTTTGATCCCTTCTTCCTTCCTGAAACAGACACAAAGCCTACCGAGGGGAAGCAGCCATCTTGTGATAATGAAGAAACAAGCATGAGGATAACCCCAAAGCTAAGATCTATAGACTAATAAGGACAGTGGAAGAAGAAAAGATAGGTTCCCAAGGACATCACCATGTTAGTGTATCAGCCCTGGATGGCTTAGTGCATAAAATAAATAAGCTTCTTTGCTTGTTTAGGCCACTGTAGTTAGCTTTTTGGCCAAATGCGTTTCTAACTGATACAGACCTTTCCCTTTTTAATTTTTTGGATGATTTTATGAATTTCATAATAAAAAAGCTCCAGGTTTTGCTATCCTCTGAGACAATCAAGAGTAATCATGGTGAAAAGATCTCCAGGTTTAACCACAGCTTCTGAGCCTGCAGTGCACTGATACTGCAGTAGCAGAATGATCAGCTTAAAGATTTATTTCTAACTGATACAGACCTTTCCCTTTTTAATTTTTTGGATGATTTTATGAATTTCATAATAAAAAAGCTCCAGGTTTTGCTATCCTCTGAGACAATCAAGAGTAATCATGGTGAAAAGATCTCCAGGTTTAACCACAGCTTCTGAGCCTGCAGTGCACTGATACTGCAGTAGCAGAATGATCAGCTTAAAGATTTTACATCTATGACCAAAATATATCCCCTGAAAGGTTCTCACAAAGTATGCCTGCTTTCTTTCTTCAAGTGTTTTAACTGTATAAGCCCTTCACATAACAGGGTGCTCTCTCTTTCCTCGGTAGTTTATGAAATATTTATGGTTAGAAGTCAAAGGTAGCTGAATGAGGAGGCCTGTTTGTTCCCAGCATGCATCTGCACCAGGAGCCTGTCAAATGTAACTCACTGGAGTGTTTTTAATCTGTTATGGTAAAGACTCCCTCCTGAAGATGTATAAGGTTTACTTACCGCCCCTCCCCCCGCCCCCACTCTTTCTCTCTCTCTCTTTGCTAAGAAGCACAGCTAGAGTCCTTCAGCCCTAACTAACGTCTTCCTCTCTGCAACTTCAGTGTAAGGGGACTCAGTATACACTCTGCACCTGGAAAATTATGTGGTCAATAAACAACCTTTGACCTACTTCTGTGAGTTGTTCTCAAGTCCAAACCATGTTCTCAAATCCATCACAGGGAGTGTTCTCACCCAGAGGATCACTTGCTTCCAAGGACGAAAATACAGTTTTATTTTTCAAGAATTCATAAATACTTCCTTTGAAGCTTCAGGGGAATAATATCAATATTTGGTAAGCTTAGACATAAACTGTTTAGAATTGTGGCTTGAAAATCTTTTCCTACACCTTCCACTGGTCAATATGTTTGCAAACAACATCTATGTTGGAAATATTAGGAAAAAATCTGCTATCAACTATAACAATTTCTTTGCTGTTATTATCTTTTCTTTTTAGGTAGAAAATTAATAAATCGTTATAACTTGTAAATCCTTCATGTGAGTTTGTCACTTTCCTTTAAAATTTTTTTTCCATATCTATTGTAAATGTCAGTGCTCATTTTTGCCAGAAGTTATAAACTGTTCAACTCAGATTCCTGAAAGCACCTTGAATATCTGCTCCTTGAACATGTGCTATCCTGTTCACTTCTGATGTCTTTTCATCTCAGACCCTTTGGACTTTATTCACGGGACAAGTGGTCAGGGCACAAATCAGTCTCTTTCCCTTTCTCTTGCTCTCTCGTACACACAAAGCTCAAGTTCTTAAAAATAAATTTCCAAAAGATCATGTTTAGGACGTAAGATACCAAACAATGCAGGCATGTCATGTCAGCACAGTTAGAATGGCTGATTCCATAAAACTGCAGTGAAAGCTTTAGGGTAAACGTGAAGCATCTTTTTCTGCAAGAGGAATTCAACATAAGCGTGACTATTAGAAAAATAAGTAGAGGCTTAAAGAATTCTTTTAAAATGCCCCAAAGTAATAGAGTCAAGCAGGCAGAGTCATGCCTGCTCCTCTCGTTTAGACTCTCAAAAACACTCTCACACCTTCTTTCAGTCCAGGCTTGTCCAAGAGGGTGCAAATTCTGTATTCATGCAGCCTCGCTGAAAGAAAGCCACGGTCCCTTCTCCTTGGGAGTGGCCCCAGGGCTGTTGGACTAAGGCCCATTCCCTATAGGCCAACCTTCTTTTCCGGAGGGGAGCTGTGAATCACAGAGAAATGTGTTCCTGGGAAGTCCACCCCATGCACATTAGCCGAGGGGGAATTCAGAATGTCTTTCCAACTAAACTACTGGATGGTTTCCCTCATACTTGGGCCAAAGGTGTTGCTCAGCTAAAATGCAATGCCTAGGAGGACAGCCAGCTTAAAGGGATAGTCTCTTCACATCACGACTTAGCAAAATTATGAAGCTGGCAAAACTGCTCTTTGGTGTCTGCCCTGTCCCTCCCCTTTCTTTCCCTGAACTAATTTCTATTAACTTCCTACTATGTGCCCAGAGATACAGGGATGAAGAAGGAGCTGGTGGTCTCACCGGGCATTCTGTGTGAGAGACTATGATGGAGTCAGGTCCAAGGTGACCGGGGCCGTGAGCCTGAACTTCTGGCCCTGGAGTTGGGGTGGATGGGCTCGGGGGAAGGGGCTGTCCGGAAAAGGTCCAGAGCAGCGGCTGGCAAACTTCTACTGTAAGGGGCCAGATAGCAATGATTGCAAGAAATATTTTAAGCCATAGAGGATATATTTCCTATGCTGCATTTTCTTCTTTGTCTTAAAAATATAATAACTGCTCTTGGCCAGTGGGAAGTATAATGCAAGGCTGACTTGGCCCCTGGGCCATGGTGTTTTCTAGTTTTCCAGAAGAAGCAATGCTGCACTGAATCCCTAAGGACATGACCTAAAATGCTGCAAATGGCAGTGACGAGACATAAAATTAACTGTTGACAAAGCACTTTGATTTGTCAGGTTCTGGACCAGTTGCTTTATGAAGTTCATTTCATTTAAGCGTCACGATACTATAAGAGGGTATTACTATTGTTATTGTTCACCGATGAGGAAACTGGCCCCTGGGACCTTAAATCATTTACCCAAAGTCACACCCCTGGGGTTCATCTGAGATTGGAACCCAGGTCTACTTGGCTTCAAAGCAGCCAAGTGTAGGCCAAGTATACTTACCAGGTCATGCCCTGGACAAAGGCATACAGATAATGGGGATGAGGGGCTAAAATGCAGCCCACTCTCCACTAGCCAAACCTTTAGCCTGGATGAGGAGCTGTGTCCAGCCTGAGACAGGGGAAGAAGACCATGTCTTTGCACAGAGGTGTCCCTTACTCACCAAACTGTGCATATATAAGGCTGTGCTACAGGGACTGGGCGGCAGGGGTGTGCCTGTTTCTATATGGTCCAAAGACTATCATCTTTAGAACCACAACTAGGAAAAATTAAGAAGGAAGCCTAGCGCTTTTCCTAGATCCCTGAACTATGGAACATGCTAACACTTCAATCATTTAAAATAGTGTGTAAACATGAGACTCCACTATACATCCGCTAGGATGGCTACCTCTGCCAACAGAGACCCATCTAGTCACAGCTACGGCTTTGCCAATGGTCGTGTATAGATGCGAGAGTTGGACTATAGAGAAAGCTGAGAACTGACGAATTGATGGTGTTGCAGAAGACTCTTGAGAGTCCCTTGGATGGCAAGGAGATCACACCAGTCAATCTTAAAGGAAATCAGTCCTGAATATTCACTGGAAGGACTGATGCTAAAGCTGAAGCTCCAGTACTTTTGCCATTTGATGCGAAGAACTGACTCATTGGAAAAGACCCTGATGCTGGGAAAGATTGAAGGCAGGAGAAGGAGAAGGGGACGACAGGATGAGATGCTTGGATGGCATCACTAACTCTACGGACATGAGTTTGAACAAACTCGGGGAGTTGGTGATGGACAGGGAGGCCTGGCGTGCTGCAGTNAGAACTGACTCATTGGAAAAGACCCTGATGCTGGGAAAGATTGAAGGCAGGAGAAGGAGAAGGGGACGACAGGATGAGATGCTTGGATGGCATCACTAACTCTACGGACATGAGTTTGAACAAACTCGGGGAGTTGGTGATGGACAGGGAGGCCTGGCGTGCTGCAGTCCATGGGGTCGCAAAGAGCTGGAAACAGCTGGGCACCTGAACTGAGCTGAACTGAAGCTGGCTACAGTCAAAAAGATGGACAGTAGCAAATAGTGGCAAGGGTATGAAGAAGCTGGAACGCTCCTGCATCGGTGCTGGGTCGTAAAATGTTACGGCCACTCTGGTGTTGGCCTTTCCTCAAAAAAAAGTTAAGCATAGAGTTTCTCAGTGGCCCCCAAAATCCCCTCCTAGGTATATATCCAAGGTATGTCCCATAAAATGTGTACATGAGTGTGTATAGCCACACCATTCAGAATACTGAAAAAGTGCAAACAGCGCAAATGTCCATGAAATGATCACATAAACTAAACGTGGTACACAATACAGTCGATAGTACTATGCTCTGTAAAGGACTGAAGTACTGATACATGGACAAAGATGCCTGGAAAATATAGACTAAGTAGGCGAAGTCAGATATAAGAGCCTGCAGGTAGTACAATTCTATTAATATGAAACGTCCAGAATAGGAAAAGCCATAGAAACAAAAAAGCAGACTAGTGGCTGCCAAAGGCTGGGGATGGGGGAAAATGGGAAATAACTGATGCTGGGAAAAGAGCTTTTTTTTTTTTCTAAAAATTTTATTGGCGTATACGTTGATTTACAATGCTGTGTTAGCTTCGGGTGTAGAGCAAACTGATTCAGTTATACATATACCTAACTCTATTCTTCTTCAGATTCTTTTCCCATATATAGGTTATTAGAGAATATTGAGTAGAATTCCCTGAGCTTGACAGTAGACCCTTGTTGGTTATCTATTTTATACATAGAAGTGTGGATATGTTAATCCTAAACTCCTAATTTATCACTCCTCCCCACATTTCCCCTTTGGTAACCATGTTTGTTTTCAAAGTCTGTGAGCCTGTTTCTGTGTTGTAAATAAGTTCATTTATATATACATCATTAAAAAAAATTAGATTCCACATATGAATGATAACATATGATATTTGTCTTTNTTAATCCTAAACTCCTAATTTATCACTCCTCCCCACATTTCCCCTTTGGTAACCATGTTTGTTTTCAAAGTCTGTGAGCCTGTTTCTGTGTTGTAAATAAGTTCATTTATATATACATCATTAAAAAAAATTAGATTCCACATATGAATGATAACATATGATATTTGTCTTTCTCGGACTTCACTTAGTATGATAATCACTAAGTCCAGCCAGTTTGCTGCAAATGGCATTATTTCAGTCTTTTTATAGCTGAGTAACAGTGCATCACAGCTTTCTTATCCATTCATCTGTTGATGGACATTTAGGTTGCTTGCATGTCCTGGCTATTGTAACTAGTGCTGCTATGAACATTGGGGTGCATGTATATTTTCAAAGTATGAGTTTCTCTGGATATAAGCCCAGGAATGGAATTGCTGGATCATATGGTAGTTCTTAGTTTTTAAAGGAAATTCCATAATGTTTTCCAGGGCTTCCCAAGGGGCTCAGTGGATAAAGAACTTGCCTGCAATGCAGGAGATGCTGGAGATATGGGTTTGATTCCTGGGTTGGGAAGATTCCCTGGAGGAGGGCATGGCAACCCAGTCCAGTATTCTTGCCTGGAGAATCCCATGGACAGAGGAGCCTGGCAGGCTACAGTCCACAGGTCGCAAAGAGTGGGACGCAACGGAAGCAATGGAGCACACAGCACACATACTGTTTCCCATGGTGGCTGTACCAATTTACATTCCCATCAACAGTGGAGGAGAGTCNAGTATTCTTGCCTGGAGAATCCCATGGACAGAGGAGCCTGGCAGGCTACAGTCCACAGGTCGCAAAGAGTGGGACGCAACGGAAGCAATGGAGCACACAGCACACATACTGTTTCCCATGGTGGCTGTACCAATTTACATTCCCATCAACAGTGGAGGAGAGTCCCCTCTTCTCCACATCCTCTCCAGCATCTATTGTTTGTCTTTTTGGATGATAGTCATTCTGATTGAAGTGACATGATACCTCAGTGTAGTTCTGATTTGCATTTTCTCTGATAATTAGTGATGGCAATCATCTTTTCATGGGATTGTACCCGCATCTCCTGTGGCTCCTGCATTGGCAGGCAAATTCTTTAACACTGAGTCAAACTGGACACTCTAAAATGGAGAATTTTATGGTAAATGATAATATCTCAATTTAAAAAAGTATTGTCTATTTTCTCTTTACCACCCCTATACCACGAGGCTTCCCAGCCCACTCTTCCCTCTCCCCTTCATGCCTTCAGTAATCTGAGGTTGTCAGGTTCAAGTTACTGGCCTGGGCTCTGATGACCTAGGTGTAGGTGGCGAGGGGATGGCACTGGGGCCATGCTCTGGGCAGGGGTCGCAGCAGCCCTAAGAAGCATGATTAACCCCACATGTCTGGAGAGGAGAGAGTGGGCCTTGGGTGGGGATGGTGGGGACAGAAAAGTAAAGGGAATCGGAGCTCCAGACTACGGTGTGGGAAGAAGGGGCTCCATGACTGGCCTCGATGCTGGGGGTCTTCTTGCCCTTCCAAGTTTCCATGAGCTACAAGCTGCTTCAGTCCCTCCTGCCCAAGAGGCTTCTGATCAAAGAGTCCATCCCAGAGTGCTGAAGACTTGGCAAGGCCCCTCCTCCCAGAGGGGTGCAGTTCCCAAAGAGGATCCGAAAGAGAACAACGCTTCACTCTAACATAATATCTTGTTCATGGCCAAGCACCAGGTACCAAAGGCCCTTGGAGAGGGAGAAACTTTTCTAGTGGGATCCCAGCCTAGAAACACCATCAAGGTGAGTACTTTTCCACAAGAGACCCATAAAACACTGTCTGTACAAAACACTGTAAGTACGAAACACTGTCTGTACTAAACACCATGAAATCACTAGGAAAAGCAGCCTGTGATTTGTGCTGGACCCAACACTCACATCTTCTCCAGCTCTTGGGGACTTCCTGTTCACCCACTGTCCTGACGATCACAAGCACTGAGTTGTTCCATCCCTCATCTACTTGTATTTAGCCTTCCCCAGCAGGTTGCAGGCTTCCAGAGTCAGTAGCTCTGTCTTCATAGATCTTTTCCCCTCTCAGGGAAGAAAGTGATGCTCACCCGGGGATGCCTCACTCTGCCTGCTGATTGCCACCAGCAATTGGCCATTACCTGATGTTATTTAACCCTTCCTCATTACAAATAATTAATAGACTTGTCTTGTGTACGATCAAGAAAATGCATCTGAGATTTCTGCAAGGAACTGCATCTAATTAACTCTATTTATTAGCTCTCAAGTCATCTATTTTAGGTGCCAGCAATGCCTAATGAGGAAAGCTTCCCAACTGGCATGTAGGCCCCCATCCCTCCCCGGTATGGGATCACGTGGCTGCCATTTGTCCATTTGACACACCTGATAGGAACACGGCCAAGGTACAAATGGAGACTTGATAAAAATAACCCAGACAAGTCTCCAATCACCATCTCTTGAATATTCGCAGTCTCACTTTTTAAAAAAAGAGCAGGCAGGAAATCAGAGTGTGCTATTAAAAATAAAAGCAAACAGACCCGAAACCTCCCCAGAGTGGAGAGAGAGGAAAGGGAGAGGGAGGCCCAGACCCTACACATCCTCACTCCAGTCTTCAGGTTTGTCCGGGGCGGGGGGAGTGGGGGTCAGAAGAGGCTGAGGCAGAGGTCCCAGAGCACAGCTGGGCCTAGAGGGAGCACACTGCCCAGAGGATGGAGAAAAGACTGGAGGGGAGGAGAGCTTCAGCCAATGTGTGTGAGCTCTCTCTCAAAATAGTACTAACACATCCTCTAAGATCAAGGTAGAGCATGAAACCCCTAAAAATGAACCACAGTCTACCTATATTTAAGCACCTGGCACTGCTTCTTCAGTGTGTGAGAAAAAACTTCCTGCTCTGTGATGATCTAGATGAATGCGATGGAGGGAGGCTAAAGAGAGGGGATATATATATATATATATATATATATATATATATATATATAGCTGATTCAATTTGTGGTTCAGCAGAAACTAACACAACGTTGTAAAGCAACCATGCTGTTGTTATTCAGTGGCTCAGTCATGTCCAACCCTTTGCAGCCTCTTGGACTGTAACCTGCCAGGCTTCTCTGTCCATGGGATTTCCCCAGGCAAGAATACTAGAGCAGGTTGCTGTTTCCTTTTGGAGGGGATCTTCCCCACCCAGGGATCAAACCCGTGTCTCCTGCATTGGAAGGCAGACTTTTTTTTACCACTGAGCCACCAGGGAAGCCCAAAGCAATTATGGTCTAATTTGATTAAAAAAAAAAAAAAAAAAAAACTTCCCCCAAGATGATGTGTGAGGTGGTCAGAAGCTCTTTGGAGAGTCTCTGCAGGGTCTCTCAGGGAGGGTGCAAGGCCTCAGTGGCCTTTCACCGGGCACATGGCACATGGCCATCTGCAGCACTCTGTGCCCGTGGGCCTGACCTCACTTACTCCTCACACCAGCCCTATGAGACGGGGCTACTGTCACCCTCAATCTATGGGTGAGGACGCCCTGGGGAGGTCAGTAAGTTACCAGATTCACATTGCTGGTCTGTCAACTCCTGTCTGCCTGACTCAGGACCTCAAACTCAATCTAAACCACGTCCATAGAAAGCACTGGTCAGAAACCACCTAGGGACAGTCTGGAAAGTCTGAAAGCCTTAACTGACATCAAAGTCATAAAAACTGAGATACGTGTAAAGTATAATGGCCATTGTGAAGATTACTTGCTTCTATCAATGATGATGGAATGTTTAAAAGAAAAACCCCAGGCAAAAATTGGCACCGAGTAACTGTCTTCAGAAAACAGACTATTCTGAAAATGTATGGGTCCTCTATGTTGCCATAACCACTGTAACACTTGTGGGATAACAGTCTTTCATATACAGAAAGACCTTATATAAACCTTCTTCCCTATTAGATTGTGAGCTCACCATGGTAACAGAAGTGGGTATTCATTGTTATCTGTCTCCAGCACCTACCATCAGAAGTGCCCTTACACACACACACACACGCACACACACACGCACACACACACGCACACACACACGCACATGCACACACGTACACGCATGCACAGACACACACACTTCCACACACACACACTCCCACACAGAGAACACTGTGGAGAGAAAGAGAGGCTCTCCCTACTCCAAGGTGACCTCCAGCCCTTTGCTGGGCTGGAGCAGATCTAGGGCAGCAAGAACTAGTGCAGTGATGAGCTGGTACGATCACTGGCAGTGGCAGCCATACTGGAAGATACCCAGCTGCTGTGAGGAGGCAGTGGATCCCAGACAGGGAGACGGGGTGCCCCGTGGTGCTGGGGAAGAAAGACACATGCTGACTGGGTGGAGGGAAGCATTTATTCGTCCGCGGGGGATATCTGTGATGTTTGAAAGGGGGCTTGAGCTAATTTTTCTGGGCGATATTAGGTCTACAGCAATGTCCATGCAAAAATAATGCTGTGAATCAAAATGAACCAAAAGCTGGGTGACTAGAGATGAGTATCTTAGTTGTCTCCACTCTTGTTTATTAAAGATATTCACTTACACATGTTCTAGTTTATTCCAGAAAGGATACAGGGTAGGTAGCTCATAAAGATATCTTTCACAGAGCGATGAAGCACAAGTTAAAAATAGGACTAAATATTTTTAAACTAATAGGGAAAACAAATTAAAGAAAGAGAGTACAAGGCTTAGGATCTAATGTGGTACTGGGAGTTAAACCTAAAATGTGCACCATAAAGAGGCTATTGATTGATTTCTAGTATTTTATTAGATGTGACAGGAACCATCTGTCTGAGCCTAATCATAAAACACAGTTAGGAAATATGAACTCAGTCACACATTTCCTGTGATACTTTAATCATCATAAGAAAGCAAGTAAGAATAATAAAAAAAAAAAAAGAGAGAGCAATTTGTTTGACAAAGAAAAATCTGGAGAAGATGGCCCTATAAAATTTATATCAAAAGCACCATGTAGGCCAATTTTTAAAAAGCACTCAGCAGACAAATTCAGTTGCTGGTTGATTAAGAACCAGCACCCTGAAAAATGGGGGTGTCAGGAGACACTGTATTAAATCAAATGGCTATTCAATAGCTGAAAGTAGCAGAGAAAGGTAGGAAAAACCTATTAGTTCTGATAACATATGTAGTACATATAAAAATGCTTCTCTTCCAAACATACTCTTAAAAAAAGTCTTTATATACTTCTTACATGGAAATGGTATCTTAAAACTCACTTAAGGGCATTCAGTGAAGATTCTGAATAGGAAATCAAAGTTACATTGATTTGGGAGTAGTTCCAGGTTATTATTCAATAATAGAGAATGGCTTTTTTTTTTTCCTCCTCCAGGTTATTTTGGGCAAACTCTAAGCTTTTCTAGGGTTTCCTAGGTGGCGCTAGTGGTAAAGAACCCACCTGCCAATGCAGGAGACAGAGGTTCCATCCCTGGGTTGGGAAGATTCCCTGGAGGAAGGCACAGCAACCCACTCCAGTATTCTTGCCTGGAGAATCCCATGGACAGAGGAGTCTGGTGGGCTACAGTCCATGGGGTCACAAGACTTGGACACAACTGAAGCAACTTAGAAAGCACTCAATAAGCTCTTTGGAAATTTTAACTGCATCAGTTCAGTTTAGCTCAGTCGCTCAGTTGTGTCCAACTCTGCAACTCCATGCAGCACATCAGGCCTCCCTGTCTATCACCAACTCCCAGACCTTACTCAAACTCATGTCCATCGAGTCAGTGATGCCATCCAAACATCTCATACTCTGTCGTCCCCTTCTCTTCCCACCTTCAATCTTTCCTAGCATCAGGGTCTTTTCTAATGAGTCAGTTCTTCGCATCAGGTGGCCAAAGTATTGGAGTTTCAGCTTCAGCATCAGTCTTTCCAATGAATATTCAGGACTGATTTCCCTTTGGATGGACTGGTTGGATCTCCTTGCAGTCCAAGGGACTCTCAAGAGCCTTCTCCAACATCACAGTTCAAAGGCATCAATTCTTTGGTGTTTCACTTTCTCTATAGTCCAACTCTCACATCCATACATGACTATTGGAGAAACTATACCTTTGACTAGATGGACCTTTGTTGACAAAGTAATGTCTCTGATTTTTAATATGCTGTCTAGGTTGGTCATAGCTTTTCTTCTAAGGAGCAAGCTTCTTTTCATTTCACGGCTGCAGCCACCATCTTCAGTGATTTAGGAGCCCAAGAAAATGAAGTCTGTCACTGTTTTCATTGTTTCCCCATCTATTTGCCATGAAGTGATGGGACCGGATGTCATGATCTTAGTTTTCTGAACATTGAGTTTTAAGGCAACTTTTTTACTCTCCTCTTTCACTTTCAACAAGAGGCTCTTTATCCTTCTTCTCTTTCTGCCACATAAAGACTCAGATTCCATTCTTAAGGAGGTGGGGCCTCAGACACAAAGGGGTCCCCTCTAATATACGCACTGTGTGGCTCGTGGCCACCAGGAAGTCACAGTTATCCATGTATAGAGTGGGCACCAGTTATCAGAAAGATGGAGAAATACTGTTCAGGCTGTATCTCAAGGCGAGTTCCACAGTCTCCCTGCTTTAGAATCACGTTACAAATTCAGATCCCCAGGCTCCACTCTGCCTGTCCCTGAGCCAGGCTCTCTTGGATGGAGTCTGAGAACCTGTATTTTTTATAAACTCCCAGATACCTGTTAAATCCACCGATATCTCAGCACTGCTGCTGTGGGGCATCCTAAGCAAAGCGTGAGTTTTTACATCATTCAGTGTGTTTATATCCAGACACTACGTGACTTCAGCTTTACGAGTTCAAGGGCTATGATAATAAATAGTGGATTTTATTCATTAAATATTTACTGAGTGCCTGCCTTGTGTAAGCCTCTGAGGACCTGTTGTTGTTCAGTCACTACATCACGTCAGACTCTTTTGCTTCCCCATGGACTGTAGCCCACCAGGCTCCTCTGTCCATGGGATTTCCCAGGCAAGACTACTGGAGTGGGTTGCTGTTTCCTCCTCCAGGGGGGTCTTCCGACCCAGGGATTGAACCTGTGTCTCCTGCATTGCAGGCAGATTCTTTACCATGGAGCCACCAGTAAAGCCCCCTCTGTGGCCTAGCATGGGAGTAAATGCAGGTATTGAGGTGAATAAGACAGTCTCAACTCTCACAGGAGGGCACACAGGTTGGCAGAGGAGAGAGAAGCAGATTTTCCAGAAAACTGAGCCAAAAGCTGGGGCAGAAGAGCCTGTGAGGGGCTGCTTGCCTCAAGTCATAAGCCAGCCTTCCTCCAAAAGCCAGTTCTCTAATCTGGAGCCCACAAGGTGACGGATGCTGGCTGAGAGCCCCTCCAGGACCCCTCTCCTCGCCAGCCTCCCCCTGCTCTGCTCTCCACATGCTGTACGTGAGGCTGGGCCATGTTCCTGGGACAGATCGGAGCAAAGGAACCAGGATGTTGGGGGAGGTGGGAGAGGGCAGAGAGGAGGGAGGTCTTGAGGGACTGACCCCAACTGTATAACATGATGAGCGAGGCAGGAAATCATTTCCTCTGCTCCAGTTTGTATTTCCTGCCAAGATTGTGTGCTGCTAAATAGCTAAATTAGGATTATTTATCAGGGAGTTTTATGGCAAATGGCCTATGGCAAACCAGAGGCCAAATACAAATAATAACATTGTACTGAACATCTGAGGCCTGCAAAATCTAAGAAGCGCTGCACTCCAGTGTAAGGTGCTTGGGGTGTGGGTAGGTCAGCCTCAGGGAAGGGCCACAGCACCCCTTTCAAAACCCTCCCAGAGGTAGAGGAAAGGAAGAAGGGAGGGAGGTGGCTCAGAGGACTGACCCAAGTTCTGGGGTCCAAGAGCTCCTATTAACATCCTGGCCTGAGAGCTGTCAGTGCGCGCCCTCCTCCCAGCGTGGGTGATGGGACATCCTGGGCACAGAACCATGTTGGTACTCAACTGTAAAACCCAGACCATCTCTCATCCGTTTCACTACTTATGATGAAACAGAGTTAATACCAACACCCCATCTCCATCCTTTTGCTTCCTCTAGCAATTCACAGAAAAATACTCAAGGCAAATATATACTGTTGTTGTTGCTGTTTATTGCCCAGTCATGTCCGACTCTTTGCAACCCCATGGCAGCACGCCAGGCTTCCCTGTCCCTCACTGATCTATTACAAGACAACATGGTGAAACAGTTCGTCGCTCAGTCGTGTCTGACTCTTTGTGACCCCATGGACTGTAGCGCACCAAGCTCCTCTCTCCATGAGATTCTCCAGGCAAGAATACTGGCATGGGCAGCCATTCCCTTCTCCAGGGGATCTTCCTGACCCAAGGGATCAAACCTACGTCTCCTGCATTGCAGGCAGATTCTTTACCATCTGAGCCACCAGGGAAGCCCATATAGCGTGGTCAGTTCAGTTCAGTGGCTCAGTCCTGTCCAACTCTGAGACCCCAAGGACTGCCGCATGCCAGCCTTCCCTGTCCATCACCAATTCCTGGAGCTTGCTCAAAGTTATGTCCATAGAGTTGGTAATGTCATCCAACCATCTCATCCTCTGTCCTCCCCTTCTCCTCCTGCCTTCAGTCTTGCCCAGCATCAGGATTTTTTCCAATGATTCAGTTCTTTGCATCAGGTGGCCAAAGTATTGGACCTTCAGCTTCAGCATCAGTCCTTCCAATGAATATTTAGAACTGATTTCCATGGTGCCAGGGTTCAAATCCCAGCCTACCTCTTACCAGCAATGTGACATTAGGCAAATTACTTAACCTTCTTGGGTCTCTCTTCCTCCGTTTGTAAAATGAATTGATGATAGAACCAGTTTCATCATCTATGAGGTTTAAACATAAACTATCCCAAACAGTGAACACACAGTAAGCACCCAAAACATCTTAGCTATTAATCTTTCCATTTCAAAAGTTCCTAACAAAACAAAACAAAACAGCTGAATAGGCCATTTACTTTGAAACTATAAGTGCATGAACTTTCCAGGTGAGGTTTCCCTGATGGCTCAGTGGTAAAGCATCTGCCTGTGATGGAGATGAGTGGACGGATGAGTGGACCAAGATCTGGTACATCCATACAGTGGAATGAAAGTGAAAGTGTTAGTCGCTCAATCATGTCTTTGCGATTCCATGGACTGTAGCCCGCCAGGCTCCTCTGTCCATGGAATTCTCCAGGCACGAATACTGAAGTGGGATGCTGTGCCCTCCTCCAGGGGATCTTCCCAACCCAGGGAAGCGGGTTCAATCCCTGGGTTGAGAAGATTCCCTGGAGGAGGAAATGGCAACCTACTCCAGTTTTCTTGCCTGGGAAATCCCATGAACAGAGGAACCTAGTAGGAGGCTACAGTCCAAAGGGTCGCAAAGAGCTGGATAGGACTGAACACAAAATCACAGGGTGTCATGGAGCATTCTGGGCACATCCTTGTTTATTATTTTATCTTTTCATTATAATTTACTATAAGATATTGAATATAGTTCCTTGTGCTATAAAGTGGACCTTAGTCTTTTTACATAGTAATTTGTATTTGCTAATCTCAACTGCTAATTTATCCTTCTCCTGCCTTCCTTTTTGGTAATGATAAGTTTGTTTCCTATGTCTCTGAGTCGGTTTTGTGAATAAATTTGTTTGTATCATATTTTATTTATTTATTGGTCATGCTGCTTGGCTTGAGGGATATTAGTTCTTTTACCAGGGATCAAACCCAGGCCCTAGTAGTGAAAGCTTCAAGTTCTAACCTTTGGACTGCCAGGAAATCCCCTAAGTATCATATTTTAGAGTCCACATATAAGTGAAATCATTGACAGTTGTGTTTCTCTGTCTGACTTACTTCACTTAGTATGATAATTTTATGTCCATCCATGTTGCTGCAAATGGCATTATTTCTCTCCTTCTCTTCAAAAATAGCTGAGTAGTATTGCACCAGTAGTATTCCTGGTGGCTCAGATGGTAAAGAAACTGCCCACAGTGTAGGAGACCTGAGTTTGATCCCTGGGTTGGGAAGATCCCCTGGAGGAGGGCACAGCATCCCACTTCAGTATTCGTGCCTGGAGAATTCCATGGACAGAGGAGCCTGGCGGGCTACAGTCCATGGAATCGCAAAGACACGATTGAGCTACTAACACTTTCACTTTCATTCCACTGTATGGATGTACCAGATCTTGGTCCACTCATCCGTCCTAAGTCAATGGACATGAGGTTGCTCCCTTATCTTAGCTATTGTAAATAGTGCTGCTAAGGACATTGAGATGTGTACATCATTTCAAATTAGAGTTTTCTCCAGAGTGGGAGAAAAGAGAACAAGCCCAGGAGTGGGACTGTTACTGCGTGGTAACTCCATTTTTAGTTTTTTAAGGAACCTCCCTACCATCCTCCATAGTGGCTGCACCGATTTACATTCCCACAGTGTAAGACGGTTGGTTCCCTTTTCTCCACACCTTCTCCACCATTTACTGTTTATAGACCTTTTCATGATGGCCATTCTGACTGGTGTGAGGTGATACCATACTGTAGTTTCATTTTGCATCTCTTTAATAATTAGCAATGTTGAACATCTTTTCATGTGACTATTGGCCATCTGTATGTATTCTTTGGAGAAATGTCTATTTAGCTATTCTGACTATTTTCGACTGGGTTACTAGATTTTTTAACATTGAGTTGTACGTGTTGTCTGTATATTTGGAAATTAAGCCCTTGTCAGCCATATAGTTTACAAACACTTCTTCCCAGTCCACAGATTATCTTTTTGTTTTGTTAAATGATTTCCTTTGCTGTGCAAAAGCTTATAAGTTTGATCAGGTCCCATTTGTTTACTTTTGCTTTTATTTCTATAAAAGGCACATTTTAAAGGCACATCCTGCTTAGAGAAGTGACAGTCTGTAAGCTATGGTTCCTGGAGAAGCTGGCTGCGCTGCACTGCACCAGTGGGCACCTCCATATAACACCTACATCCCCACAGCTGGCTCAAGTACCCATTCCCTCCACACCCACCCTCTTGTACTCATTCCAGGAAACCATCCTTCACTTCACCCTTCAAACTGGAAGTATCTTTCCTTTCCTCGGACAAATTTTACTTCAGTTCCCACTTCAGCCAGGCTTTCATACAATGGACATTTATTATGTGTGGCCACCTGAAATCTTTGGAACACTTAATCAATATTATGACAGATTTCCACAGTATAAACAATATTTTTGCTTCCTTTGAAGTTATGGGTGACTATTTAGAAACATCCAGAATATCTTGGTTAGGATTCTGGGACAGCTTTTTAAAGTAGATTGACTTAGCTGGGAGATTAGACTTTTTTCCAACTCCCTCACCTCCATCTCTGCTACCAGCCTAAGAGACACATATGATGTCTGAGCTTCAGCGGTCATTTTGGACCATGAGGCCATCTTAAGTATAGAAACCATGAACAAAAATATGACTCTATGATGACTATGATGTGATGCCAGTCTAGGAGTGTCTGTCTTTGGACTTATTTTATAAATAAGAAAAATCAACTTCTATTTTGAATAAGCCACTTTTATTTTGTCTTCTTTATTATATGTAGCCAAACTTAATCTCATATATATTATGCATATTATACATATAATTATATATTTAGTCCTATATACTAAATTTCACTTATCAAAGATACCATAAGCTTTGATCCAGATTTCTGAACTCTTCTGTGAAAGATAAGACCATGTTTCACAATACTGCAGAAAAAGAGAGAAAACCAGTGTATTTCCTAATGAGATGCAACAAGAAGCATTCAGCATCACCTATGATGTATTCTTACTAAAACACTGTGGAATCTGAGTAAGCCTCTGCATCTAATCACCAATTTACAGGAACTACAGAAAGCAGAGTGATATGTTCTACAATACCACAGGAATGTAGTCATCAAAATCTGTAATGTAGGAAGCTCTGGCCAGACAAATGGCTGTTTCTTTAAAATAAATTTCAAAGTGTGCTTGGGAGTGTGGTGGGGGAGAAAAAGAAGAATGTACACATTAAAAGAGATTTGAGACATATCAACAAATACAACATATGTAGAAACATCCTTGGAAACTGACTTGAACAAACCCAACTGAAAACATTTTGAGGCTATCAGGGAAACACAAATTCCATATAGATTTCTGATTATCTTAAAGTATTACTGTTAATTTTTAAAGCTGAAATATAGTATTACAATTATATTTTAAAAGTTCTTATATACATATTTGTAGGAACACATACTGATACATTTATAGATGAAAAGACATGATATGTGAGATCTGATACAAAACAGTTCAAGGATGAGGTACTGGATTTGAGCATATATATGAAATAAAATGGGGCTTCCCAGTTGGTGCAGGTGGTAAAGAACCTACCTGTCAATGCAGGAGATGTAAGAGGTACAGATTTGATCCCTGGGTCAGAAAGACCTTCTGGAGAAGGGAATGGCTATCCACTCCAGTATTCTTACCTGGAGAATCCCATGGACAGAGGAGCCTGGCAGGCTACAGTCCATTAGGCTGCAAAGAGTTGGACATGACTAGACCATGTGTCTTAGTCAGTTTGGACTGCGTAACAAAAATACCATAGACAGGGTGGCTTAAACAACAGACATTTATTTCTCATAGTTATGGAAGCTGATAAGTCCAAGACAAGGCACAGTCTGACTGGGTTCCTTGTGAGAACTCTCTTCCTACTTTGCAGATGGCTGCCTCCTTGCTATATCCTCACACAGCAGAGAGAGATGTCCTTTCTCTCATATCTCTTCTTTATAAGGGCACTAATCTCATTCCTGAGCATTCCACGCTTATTACCTAATTACCTCCTAAGGGCCCCACCTCCAAATGCCACCACACCAGGGATTAGAGTTTCATGTATGAATTCTGAGGGGACACAAACATTCAGTCCACAGCTCCTGTGTGTTGGTAACTGGTGCGGCTGGGATATGAGGACGGAAACAACTGTCTTTTAATATGGCAGATTCTTCTCCAAAGAAACAAGAGTTAATAGAATCAGAAGCTTATTTGAACGGGCATAAGAAAGTCAAAGCATTGGAACAAGGATTTCATGTTAAGAAATCAAAATCCCAGGAGAAGAATCAACTACTCACTGCTCATGGTTTTCCTCTGAAAATCCTTCTTATCAAGGTCCGAAACGTTAGGGCCATTCATCACTGAAAGCGAAATTATCTTTTAATGAATTAACATAATGACACCAAATCTTTTCTGGCTGGCTTCTTGGGTCACCTCAATCCTCACAGAAGTTTTTTGATCAATATAAGATTGCACAGTTGCAGAAATGCTTGCTCATGTAAACACCGGGTTTTATGTATTATAGTTCTGGTAGGGAGTCTTGCAGGTGGAGGGAGTCTAGAATAAAGGCATTCTTCAAGCAACCCTTCCAACAGTTGGGTCAGAACCTCAGAACAAATTCAACATGGACATTTCGAGAGGTGCTGATCTGGCCAGAGTGGAGCATTGACAGATGACCCTTGCTTAAACTCTTGGTTTCCAGTTGGACAATTTCTTTAATGATGGCAAGCTGAAGGACCCGTAAAAAACACTGGCATTGCAAATCCCTACTAGCTCCATCACTTCAATATGAAATTTCTGCACAAAGCTATTTGAAACACCTAAGTTAAGACTTTGCTGTGTTAAGTGAGAACCAGGCACCAGTAACAGTAATGTAACCCGGGAACTTGTCAGAAAATGCAGTCTCAGGTCCCACTCCAGATCTTCTGTGCTTTAACAAGATTCCCCTAGATTCAAACACATATTATCATTTGATAAGTGATCTTTCGGAAAAGTACCCAGATGCTCCCATCTGCTCTGTCGTAAGGTGCAGTGAACAGTTCACTGTGACATGATCATCTCGTTGGCATTCTGCAGCAGAATTAAATTCTTATTCTCCAAAGAGAGTTTTCTTTTCTAAGTGCTGTCCCCTGAGCTTATCAGAGGGTGATTCATGGAAAGATAAAAATAAAACACAGACTCTCAGGGATAATCTGCCACACCTGATAACTCTTTATCTTCATTTCTTGCCAAACAAACTCTGAACAGGTTCTGGCCGGCCAAAGGGGAATGTTTCCAATTGCTCATTTCTCCCTGTGGATAAATGATGGCAGCCATTACAAGCACAGGCAAGGGAGATAAGAGTTGCTTCTCCTCGATCCTGCTCTCTCTTAAATTATACACCACAGGGTTAGAGTTACTGATGAACGACAGCAAGGCCTGAAATTCGCCGAAGTTCAGAATTTAATAAAACAGCTCAGAACCGATGCAGTGATATCAGCCTGCTCTCTCTCTGTCCTTTTCTTCTGTTATGATTACATGTTGTTATATGTCATCTGATAAGCCATCTTGAGACAAAAAGCAACAACTCATGAACTGAAATTTTCACTGATATATTTTCCAGTGAATTAAATGAAATCAAGAAAGGCACACAAGCTGCTGCAAAAAAGATACATAGATGGGGCATTTGAATCTAGTTTTAAATGATCATCTCTTTGCTGCTAAAAAATTTTTGAGGCTGTTGACCTCTATCTTCTTAACTGCCCCCGACCCAAAGCACAGAATCAACAAAACAACTAACACAAGAACAAAAAACAACACCTTTTTTTTCTTAAAAAGGGAAAGGAGACAATATAGCAAAAGAAGTCAATTTTAGTGTCAGACCTGATTATTTTTCCTGAGAATTTCTTTTTATGTTTCTCTTTTGAACGTCTAAGGTTTCAGTTGTGACTTACTAAGAAAGCTATTTGCTTTGAAAGCCAAATTTTTTCAACCTTAAGTGATCTAGAGAAGAGTGATTCAGAGTTCTAAAAGGCAAAGACTGAAGGTAGAAGACAGCAAGTTTATCAACAAAATCAAAGACCGGGGAAAGAACACAGCAAAAGCTAGTTACTTCCCAAAAGGCAATAAAGGTTTAGTTGGCCACTGAGATAAGCATGAAGAGGGTCAGGACTAGTTCTTAAAAGCTGTCTGGGTCCCTAGGAAAGGTCTGGGTCCTGACCAAGTGGTTTGGGGAGAGTCAGGTTGTTAGACACCACAGATCATTTGCAGGAATCCCAGAGGACAAGGGGCTGGCCTCACAGATGTGTCTTTGGAGGCTCTAGGCTGTATCAAGAGGCCTCACTCCTGACCAAAGCTTGAGATTTAAGGCGGGTAATGACTGAGGGAGCTACTCAGATACATGGTCCTGAGGGCAGGTCACTATGAGAAGTCTTCTGGAGTTTTCTGAAGCTATGAAACAGGGCCAGAGGGACCTGGGGTCAGGACAAGGAGGATGTAGCATGCATGGGCTTGTTGCTCAGAGGCCCTGGTGAGCCAAGGTCATCTGACTCAGATGGAGAAGCAGCAAAGAGGGCTTGGGAGGATTCCAAAGAGAAAAGAGCATCAGGGCAAGGTGCTACTGCCCTGAGGCCACACAAAACCTCAGGGAACCTGACTGGCCACAAGAAAAAGGGAGGAAAGGAAAGGGAAGAGGAAATGTTACATTTGTGCACACCCAGCCTCATGCCTTTTACAAGTATGTATAGTATACAGATATACATACCTACATTTATTAGAAAGCTGAACTCTGATGATGGAGGGAATGGGAGAAAGGGGCCCATCTAAGAGTTCTGAGTTAATTTCATTAACTTTCTTCAAGGTTATGAGCCTGTGGTTGTGGCTCAAAGAACAGATGGGCTGTAGTAAGACCGAACAGAGAAAGGCGATGGCACCCCACTCCAGTCCTCTTGCCTGGAAAATCCCACGGACGAAGGAGCCTGGTGGGCTGCAGTCCATGCGGTCGCTAAGAGTCAGATGCAACCGAGTGACTTCACTTTCACTTTCTACTTTCATGCATTGGAGAAGGAAATGGCAACCCACTCCAGCGTTTTTGCCTGGAGAATCCCAGGGACGGGGAGCTTGGTGGGCTGCCATCTACGGGGTCACATAGAGTCGGATACGACTGAAGCAGCTTCGCAGCAGCAGCAGTATAACTGAAGAGGCTTTCCTAATGGCTCAATGATAAAGAACTTGCCTGCCAAAGCAGGACATGTGGGTTTAGTCCCTGGGCTGGGAAGATCCCCTGGAGAATGGATGGCAACCCACTCCAGTATTCTTGCCTGGAAAATCCCATGGACAGAAGAGTCTGGCAGGCTACAAGCCCCTGGGGTCACAAAAGAGTCAGACATGACTTAGCGACTAAACAACAACAAAGTTGGACTGAGGAGGGAAATGGATTTTCCCTCACACCTGGAGCAGAGTTCTGGAAGAAGGAGAAGAGGACTAGGAAAGGAGAATCCAAAAAGTATTCAGGGTTACCTTAGAAGATTTAATCCCATGGATAGGGGAGCCTAGCAGGCTCAGTCCATGGAGGTTGCAAAGAGTGAGACACGACGTGACTGAGCAAGCACGCACACTTGTCTTCAATTGCCTAAGATACTGAAAGAATCTTTTGGATTGGCCAAAACGTTCGTTCACATTTTTCCATCACATCTTAGAGAAAAACCCGAATAAACTTTCTTGGCCAACCAATATTTCGATTATGAAACTCATCTGTGTTTTCCCAAGAAAATCAAATTAGCTCTAGACTCCATTTACAGAAAACAAACTTCTAAATCATTAAATAAGTAGAAGATAACGTCCCTCCCCCTAAATAAAGCAGAACAGCTGCCTGTTGCTTTTCCCCGCTAAGGTTTGTTAGTTCTTTCTACATTTTCATAATTAAGACAATACTTCTTAAAGTGGGATGCACTATTGATTCTGTGAAAATGGAACTTGCTTATTTGGACATCCAGACCCAACACATCTGCCATCACATTTGATGGGAGAAAAGTACTTGAGGAATTTCTGTCTAGCAAAAGATTTATCTTCTTGCCAGGTACTTCAACCATAGCAAAGTAATCACTTTAGAAGGCAGGAGCAGAGGCTGGCAATTTTCTAAGTGAGAATGGAGGTGGACTGCCAGCACACGTCCCCTGTCCCCTCTGCTAATGTGCGTCCCAAGGGCGGCAATGCTAAACAGCACTGCATGAATAACGCAGGTTCTGAGAGCATCTCAGTACCTAGGTACCCCCCTACAGGCTCCACTACAAAGACAAAACAATGAAAACTGCTTGCCCAAAGCTCCTTTAGACACCTGGAACGAAATACTAGTAGAATCTTTTTAAAGTGCGATGGAATTTTTCAATCTTTTTATATATACATATATGAAAGAATATTAAATCATACATTTAAAAACCGACCATCTATTTTTAGTGCCATTAGCACAATTATCAGGAAACCATTTCGTTCCCTATGCTTTACAGGGTGATTTCTGAGAAGTAGGAAGAGCATTTTAATCTATGCTGTTGGAGGATTGTTTGGAACACTGTCCTTGAGACTATTGAAGGCCAAAAGGACAGGGCACTATTCGTTTACATATATTAGCATTCATTATAATCAGAGCTTCTTAAATACGGAAAAGTTGAATTACTTTCCATGACATTTGAGTTTCTGAGAAAATAAATTGAGAGCAAGTTTCACTAAAATATATTTACTCTCAAAAAGAACATTATAAGATAAATATAATTTCCAATAAAATATTAGAAACACTATATTTACATAACATTTAAAGAACGCATGACAAAAAGACACTTCTACTTTTAAAATAGTGGAATAGAGAATATGTCAAAAAATGTATGAATAAACATCCTTAGAATCCTTAACTTTGAAGGAATCGTGGCTTTGAGCCATAACTCAAGTATTCAGTGATCATACTACCATAACATCAATTGTAAATAATTAGATTAAGAGTAAGCTATTGAAAATAGTTTTGCTAAGGTTAATGAATGAAATTCATGTGAACCGATGAAATAATCTAAGTTCTTAGACACTGTATAAAGGAATGATTCACCATTTCCATCAGTAGCCTTTTTGTGATGTTGAAAAAAAATTTCTTTTCAAATATTATAGTACAAGTTATTACAAAATAACTTGGTAATTAAAATAAGAGAAAATTCATCTTTCATTTGTATTTTTAATTAAATGTGGCTGAAAATCTATTGTCTGTATAACTCATTCAAATTACTGTTCAAAGTCAATAGAAATTTGACATTTATAATTAAATTATAAAATTATAAATCTGTGAATACACACTCAAAATATTAAAAGATAAGTAAAACAATCAAATTCAATAAGCAAAATAGTAGCTTTTATTACTTTGGATAACAACAGTTGACTTTCACATATACCAAGATAAAAATACACCCTCGAAAGTCCAGGATATTGAAATGAAATTATTCTTCTCTGGGACATTTTACTAGAGTACTAATTGGATATAAGTACATACCAATAATTAAATAGCTCTTTACTTTTCTGATTGGATAAAATCATAATCTATAAAAGTATCCCACTATGTCATTGATTAAAAATACATTATGTAAACCTATTAAAAATGCTCAGTAACAAAAAGCACTTTTGATAGGGAAAAAAAAAAAAAACTGGCTAAAACAAATTGATCTGGCTTGAACCAAATGCCACAAAACATATAATCAAGTTCATTTAAAACATTTATCTTGAAAGGTTTCAACAGATATTACAAATGGACAGTTGTTAAAATAATATTTATAAATATTTGGCAATTCAGATCAGGACTCGGTAAAACACAATTCATCAATTAGTGGCATTAGGGAATATAACTTAGATAATGCAATTTGTACTAGGACTGTGCTAAGCATTTTATATGCTTTCTTTCAATCAATCCTTTTAACAACCCTATCAAATAGAGACTTCTGTCTAGAGATGAGGAAACTGAGAATAATAGACATTCAGAAATCTGACCCAAATGACACGGTAAGAGGCAGAGTCTAAATTTGCAGGCAGGCTTACTAAGCTCTCGAAGCTGATCTCTCATTCACTGTGTTACAGTGGCAATCATGCTAGCAACATCACTCCTCAGTGATTATCTGTTATCTCAACAAATTTTGAAAGTTTAGAAATATCTACTGGATAATCCAGGGTTCCCCAGGTGGCACTAGTGGTAAAACCCACCCTGCCGATGCAGGAGATGTAAGAGATATGGGTTCAATCCCGAGGTCAGAGAGATCCTCTGAGGAGGGCATGGAATCCCATTCCAGTATTCTTGCCTGGAGAATCACATGGAAAGAGAAGCTTGGAAGGCTATAGTCCATACGGACACAGAGTCTGATATGACTGAAGTAACTTAGCACGCATGCACTGGATAATCCCTATAACTTGTCTGCTAAGTAGACAAATGACAAACCCAGATCAGTTTTTTTTTCCTCTTCTGATATTTTTACCCAGGAGGCAGTTAAATTTCAGCACAGAATCAAATGATAAATACAGGAACCTGAAATCCTCATACAACTATAGTCTGCCTATTTCCCTTAATGCCCAGACATGTATTTCCAATGGGATATTTTCTTTTTGACCAAGGCAAGGGGAACATTTGGTTTTGAAGAAGAGAGAAAAAAATGGGAAAGGCATGAGAATAGAAGTTGGACAAAGAAATGAGTCCACACAAGAAGGGTCCCCCTATCCAGCCCACCTCTGATTATGAATGCTCTATAGGACCATACTAAGCCAGTGCTGCATCGTGGAATCATGCTGGATTCAGCTTACATCACTGGCAGGCCCTCTGCATACCTCTGAAACGGCCAGATGAAAGGATTCCTCTAGGTATGCATAATCAGTACATATCCTTTAAGCCAAAAAGGATGTATAAAACATGTTCCGTACCCTTAAGGAATTACTATATAGTTGGGGAGATAAAAACATATACACACAGGTGACAGTTACAGGGCATAATAATGGTTATCATGGTATATGCTATCCACTGTAATAGGAGAGTATTACAAGAATTTTTTTTTCCTCTTCTGATATTTTTACCCAGGAGGCAGTTAAATTTCAGCACAGAATCAAATGATAAATACAGGAACCTGAAATCCTCATACAACTATAGTCTGCCTATTTCCCTTAATGCCCAGACATGTATTTCCAATGGGATATTTTCTTTTTGACCAAGGCAAGGGGAACATTTGGTTTTGAAGAAGAGAGAAAAAAATGGGAAAGGCATGAGAATAGAAGTTGGACAAAGAAATGAGTCCACACAAGAAGGGTCCCCCTTTCCAGCCCACCTCTGATTATGAATGCTCTGTAGGACCATACTAAGCCAGTGCTGCATCGTGGAATCATGCTGGATTCAGCTTACATCACTGGCAGGCCCTCTGCATACCTCTGAAACGGCCAGATGAAAGGATTCCTCTAGGTATGCATAATCAGTACATATCCTTTAAGCCAAAAAGGATGTATAAAACATGTTCCGTGCCCTTAAGGAATTACTATATAGTTGGGGAGATAAAAACATATACACACAGGTGACAGTTACAGGGCATAATAATGGTTATCATGGTATATGCTATCCACTGTAATAGGAGAGTATTACAAGACCATAATTAACATTGTGGTGGTTTATAGTTTTGTACACTCTGATCTCTAACAGTTTAGAGTTCAAGGCTATCTTCATGGAGGAGGAGGAATCCTTAAGGTCATGCATGTCTCAAGGACAAAATTAGGCCATGGTGGCAAGGAACAAAGCTCTCAAGGTACTGTATAAAGGTTTTTAAAGCCATTTTCCACTTGGCTGTCTATCTTGGCCTCTTCCTGTCGTTGGCTCCTTCACGTTGCTTTTTTTTCTCCAAAGTTCCATAGAGCTAATGCAATAAGTAAATGATTCCCAATTTCCCTTACTGAGGGAAAAAAAGGCCAAGAGGGAGCCTGTCTATGGCTTCAGGGAAAGGCTGTGGGGAAGAGTCCAGCTGGTTCTGCTCTGCTCCCAGTCTCAAGAAAATGGCTATCATTCCTTTTCTATGTCTTCTCACCGTCAGATAAGGGACATGCTAAAAGGTCACCTTCAGGTGGTAAAAGCTCAAGGTCAAGACAAGAGTGTGAACCCGGAAGAGAGCTGTCAGGCTGTCACTCACTCTGCAGGAGCAAAACCAAAGCTCTGTACCTCCACAGGGTCAAGCCAGCTCACCAGAGCAACAGGTCACAGTGGGGTTCACTTGTTGAGGGGAGTCTGGGAAGAGAGTGGCAGTTCCCTGAGGACCTACAGCTTCGAGAAACAGGCCATCCCCATCTCTACCGATCAGTGGCACAGCCAGAGCCTTACAGCTTCCAAAGCACTTTCACAAGCAATATTTCCTTTCACAAAATGTGAATGTGAAGAATATAGGGAAATCATTACTTCCATCTTATAAGTGAAAAAAACTGAACTCGGAAAGAATAGTTGGCTTTTGTCAGTTCTAAGAACTAGTAAGAACTGGAGCCTGGGCTTCTATTGGGACCTTCAAGCTCCTTGTTCTAAAGTGGTCACACAGTAGAGTCTCCAGGTAGGGCAGCCACTGAAGGTGCGGGATTTCAGTGAAGGTTAGTCACACAGTTGTGTCCGACTCTTTGCGATCCCATGAATTGAGCCCACCAGGCTCTTCCATCTACGGAATTCTCCAAGCAAGAGTACTGGACTGGGTTGCCATAGAGCCCTGCAATATGGGTAGTCTAAACAGCAGCAATCCAGAGAATGATTTAAAGATAAGCATCAATAATGACTCAACTATCAGTGAGAGTCAATAGTTACTAAATGATGCTCTGATTGGGGAAAGAAGAATGTTCGTTTTCTATTATATATAAAATAAGACTGCTCTTCATGGATTCAAGAACGCGAACTCTGAAACATTAGGCTGTCCCTTTAAGCAACCTTGTTTTTGTCCTAATCCATTACGGATTTGTCATCCATGAATTATATAAACTTTTATGACGACTGATTTATAGCTTTGGCCTGCACTGTCAATTGGGCAAATGAAATCCAGGGGTTCATTATCCTCCACAAAATGCAGAATTGTCCTTCAGTTTTTATATTTTTATTTAAGATTTGCAAGACACTGTGTCTATTTATTTCATATCAGAGATGTGTTTGAGGCCTTGATGAACAGTTTTGTGTTCACCTCAAACATATATTCCTTCTGGCTTTATAGATTTTGATCCTTTTCCTATGCTGATGTTTTTGCAGAAAAGAATCATAATCCGTTTAGTCTTTTCTTCCATCTTCCAAGATCGTTCTAGTTGTTACTCTCTGGATGTTCTCCAGCTCAATTATGCCTCTTTCGCTCTTTGTTGACTAAAACTGCATATAATCTTCCAGGTACAGATAAATCATAGCTCGCACATGGCACAGCTACGATCTCTGTTGGAGGACTGCCAACACTTTGATAGCCTCTTCGGGATGCAATACTATACGAGGTGGCAGCTGACAAGGACACTGGGCCTGGTAGACACTCCTGTGGTTTAGTGCCAGCCCTCAACCCTCATCCTCCCAAAAGACTAGAGTTACCTGCAAACTCAGAGATTTTTCTTAGCATTTCTTCTTCCAGGTTACCAGTAAAGATAAGACAAATCAAATATTGATAAAAAGTGCCTGTTTATACATGCAAATCTCTCTCTCTCCTCCGTTAAAGTAAAAGTGAATTAATTCAGTTCAACACATGTTTCTAAGCACAAAATACCAAGTCACTAAAGGAACATGATTCTCATAAATAACCAGGAAATTAAAGATATTTCATTAACATGATAAAGAATATCTATCTTCAATGAAATGTCAACTAAAATTATACTTACTAATAAAACATTTGTAGCATTATCATTAAAATTTCAAACAATACAAAAGATGTTTTTATAACCACTATTCATTGACTTGACAAATATTGAGTGCTACTATGTGCCAGGAATTTGCCGACAAAGGTCCGTCTAGTCAAAGCTATGGTTTTTCCAGTAGTCATGTACGGATATGGGAATTGGACTATAAAGAAGGCTGAGCATGGAATAACTGAATCTTTCAAACTGCGGAGCTGGAGAAGACTCTTGAGAGTCATTTGGACTGCAAGGAAATCAAACCAGTCAATCCTAAAGGAAATCAATCCTGAGTATTCATTGGAAGGACTGTTGCTGAAGCTGAAGCCCTAATAATTTGGCCACCTGATGCAAAGAGCCAACTCACTGGAAAAGACTCTGATACTGGGAAAGACTGAGGGCAGGAGGAGGAGGGGAGGACAGAGATGAGGTGCTTGGATGGCATCAGTGACTCGACAGACACGAGTTTGAGGCAGTGAAGGACAGGGAGGCCTGGTGTGCTGCAGCCCACGGGCCACAAAGAGTCGGACACGACTGAGCGACGGAACAACACATGAAATATGCCAGGTACATGTTATAAATGTGGATGGCATGGTGATAATAATACCCAGCGCCCCACCATGGACTTCATAGTATTCAATATTATTCTGGATAATGTTATAAAACCTGAAACAGAATTAGAAAGGAAGAGATAAAATGAATATTGTTTCTCTGTTAGGTGAATCTCTATTAAGAAAAAGAATGGAAAAAGTATTATTATTTTAAAAATAAAATATAAATAATAAAATAATAATAATAGCTCAGATATGTGAGTATATATAATGCACAAAATCAATAGTTGTTCAGTATCACACAGTTAATGTAAAATACAGGGAAAAAAATATTCCATTCAAAATAACAGCCAAAAAAAAAAGGTAAAATATCCTGGAATAATCTTTTGTAAGAAATGCAAAAGGTTTTTATGAAACTGAGGAATGTTATAATTAAGAACATTCAGAGAATAAACAGCACCAACAAAGCTCTTGCCCATTAAAAATATGAGAACAATGAGGAGGAAACAATAGAAAAGTTGGAAGTCCCAGTTGAGAAACTCTTCCAGATCACAGAGCAAAAATACAAAGAAAATAAAAATAAAAAGAACAAAGATAAGAAACATAACCAATTAGTCCTGGAGGTTCAACATCCAAATGAGAGGAGATCCAGAAAGACAAAAAGACAGAATGCAGAGGAAAAATCATCAGTGAAAACAAGTCAAGCAGAGATCCCAGAACGGAATCAGTTTCCTGACCAAAATGTCCACCGAGTACCTAAAAAGTGACACATACTAGGCACAAAATCATAAAATTTTAGAATATTAGGAATAAGAAGCTTCCATACAGACAGATGAGATTTCCATATGAAGGGTGAAGAGTAAGTCTTCTCAACAGAAACACCAGAAGCTAGAATAAGGTGGGAAAGGACCATTAGCATTCAGAGGGGAGATGACTTTGAGGCTCCCAGTCCTCTTGCAGCTGAGCAGTTCTGGCCAACTGACTATTCACAGAAGTAACATGAGTCATTTCCAGGATGAAGGCGTGAGGAGTCTTCACCTATTCCCAGCTCCTCTCTCCTCTGCCAGAGTGGCATGAAGGTCCAAGCTGAGATAGTGTGAGCTGGTGGATGGCCATAACATGGAATGAGCTCCTGAAATGAGCTTCCCTGAGAACCAGTGGACCCACTGGTCTCAGTAAGGCTTTTATATAAGCAAGATATAAACTGGATTTTGCATCACCCTAGCCTATCCTGGTTAATACAGATTTCCAATCAAGAATTTCATTCCATCAAACAATTAATCAAGGATAGAATAAAGACCATTTTCAGAAATGCAATATTTCAGAAAATTTCCATCCCATGCACCTTTTCTCAGTAGGCTGAGGAAAGAGAAAGATACACATGGAAAGCAGAATAATGTCCCCTGCCTCCACTAAGGATGTCCAAGTCCTAACCTCCAGAATCTGTGAATATGGTTTGTTATATCACACACACACACAAAGAGAACTTTTGATGGGAAGATTATCCTGGGTTAATCAAGCGGACCCAGTTTAATCACGAGGGTCCCCATGAGTGGAAGAGGAAGGAAGGAGAGACAGATCTCTGAGGTCTGAAGATGCTATAATGCTGGCTTTGAAGATGGAGAGAGGAGCCATGAGCCAAAGAATGCAGGTAGTCTCTAGAAGCTGGAAAAGGCAAGGAAATGGATTCTCTTCCAGAAGAGCCATGCCAGCTCCTTGGTTTTAGCTCAGTGAGACTCATTTCAGACTTCTGACTTTCAGAAATATAAGGTAATACATTTAAGCCACTAAGATTGTAGTTAAGTTGTCATAGCAGCAAGGGGAAACTAACATGACATAGGATGCAGGAAATGGGAGCAAACAGAAGAGAGTGAAGGAACTCCCAAGGCATGTCCAAGTAGGAGGTTGAACGCAACCAGCCCAGTGGGAACAGGTGAGTAGCCCAGGCGAGACTTCCGCAACTCGACAGGGCCAAACGTCTAACGTGTCTGGAGACACTGAGAGGGTATTTATACAACTGGAAAAGAGTTTGAGGATACACTGGGGATCATAGGAAAGCATGAAAATGAATGTACAGAACAAGACAACTACTTGTTATAAAGAAAACACAAAGATGAACAGTAATTGAAACCTTGTCATGATATCTTAGTGGCCGTTTTGTTATTTCCTAGTGTCAGTAATAAAAGCAATGGGTACTGATTTAGCCCAAATAAAATACACCCAGTTCAGAGCACAGGGATAAGAAGGGTGTTGTGTGGTGGCAGCAGGTGGGCTCTGGTGAAAGAGCTAAATCCTTCTGTTGACAGGAGGATGTCAGTGGGCAACACCTAAAGCCAGGGAAAAGCAAGAAGTAACATAAGCAAATTATTCCGAAATATGAAAACTAGCACTAAAGACTCAAAGCATTTTAAAGTACTTGTTCTCAAGAGCAGAAAATAATGGGGAGGGGTGTAGTCAGGGTTCACTTTTTCACAATAAGCTAACGAGGTATTTGGGGCTTTAAACTCTGCATTATGTATGTGCATAAAGTCACAAGGACTGGCAAACTATTGGCAACAAAAAGGACAAAAGACTTTAATATTCTTAATATAATATAAAGACTGGACAGAACTGTGAAAAACTCTTCATTACGGTTTGCCTCTGAGTGGTGGCACTATGGGTGATTGTTTTCCTGATACTCTATGATTTTTTGTACTTCCCAAATCACAACAAAATAGGAGCATGTACAATTTTTAAAACAACAAGAACAAAAAAAAACTTATCAGATGGTCAAGGAGGAAATAAAACAAACAAGCAGAAAGAATTAGGTAACTATATTGGGAACTGTTAAGATGATTAAGTTACTATAACTTTGAAAACCCTGAGGCCAGTTGTTAACCCTGCCAAAGAACGGTGGCATGAGTTTTCCTAATTCACTAAAGCAATTTCTAGATTAAATATGCTTTCCAACAACAATGCAGTTTTAAAATTTCATGCTTCATGTAAAGCCCTTCATTTTTGTTAAAGGCAGCCCAAACCCAACAGCATATTAAGTCTATGATCATAACTGGTGCTGCTTTGGATAAAGTTTGGAGAACATCTTATCAGTGATAACTAGCCCTTGGGCCTTGGAGAGTGGGGTGGGGCAGATGCTAAAAGAACAATTACATAAATCATATATTTTTAAACCCATGGTTTTTTTAAAAAAAGTTAACTAAAAAAAAAGTGGAAGATGTATTTAAGAGTTCTAAACATTTGTTGAAGAAGAAATGGATTCATTATGTTCTTCTTGGGAAAGACAGAATACACTACACACTCATAAAATTGATAAATTTAGAAGTACTGTCTCTGAACTTGCATGCAGATCTCTGTGGAAGGTTGAAATCCCAAGAGGCCACTAGCTGTGCCAAAACTTCCACACTGATGGTTGAGAGCTGGGAGGAGTCCAAAGGAAGAGCGAAGCCAGAATACAGGTGATAATCTACAGGATAAGATTATGTAAGGCTGATTTTTTTAACCTTCTAAGCTATTGATTACTCATCTCAAACCAAATAACCAAAGCATAAAGTTCTTTATAGCACACACTGAGCTCAGACACCCAGACTTATTCAAAAATATTCAAGTCATTAATTTTCCTATCATTTGCAGCGATCAACAAAATGAGAGGGTGGAAGGGACACCTTCAAGGTCATGCTCATCAGAGTGAGACTGGTTCCTAACTCCCTGCTTCATTCTGTCCTGCTAGTTCTCTCTTTCTCTAAACCTAATATATTTATCATGAATCATTAAACACAAGCCTATTACCCAGTGCAATTGGTTCTTCCATAAAATGAAAAGCAGCTTTGCTTTTGTCGTTTTTTAAAAGGACATTGGGTAAAGTCAGGTGTGAACACAGAGAACGATATGGGCTTTAGGAAAAGTTAAATGGCCAGGGGATGGTGGAAGGCCTTGCTTGGAGTGCTGAACTAGCCCAAGGAATAACTGAAGGGATAACAACAGGACCTGAAATTTTTTCAAGTTAGGAGATGGCATCTGGTATGCCAACTGACATTTAATTAACTGCTTTCAAAAACCCAAAGAAAACAGGGTTGGGGGTTGGGAGCGAGGCTTACTCTACCTTACAGCAAAGTGAGCTACCAGAATCCTGAAAGGCTGTATAAAGGAAAGACCGATAGTATTAAGGACCCAGTACTGGCAGCTTTCCTGCGTCTGGCATCATGCTGAGTGCTTTCCAATTGTCACATTTAAGCCTCACAGTTCAAAGAGGTGGATATATTACAACTATTTTCTTTTAGAAATAGAAAACGGAAGTTTAAAGAGGTTAAGTACTTCTTGTAGGGTAACTGGTTACATAGCCAGAATTTGAACCCAGGTCCGATGGCAAAATCCATGTTCCTTCTCCTAGTCATCAAGAATGAATATGAAAGTCAGAGTGAGGACTGGTAAGTTGAAATAGTAATGTGTTTTGAACATACGAGGTGGGTACATTGGGTATATTGGGCACGGATGTATTATTTGTCTCTCGAATTTTTTGTATTTGGAATATTTCATCATATAAAAATGACTCTCTAAATACTTCATGGTTCTTGCCTTAGATAATAATAAAAAGATATAAGCTTCTGGGAGAATGCCAATTTTTTTTTTTTCCTGATGGAAATCCAGATAATGTGGGTCTTTGATCACATCTGACACTACAGCAGGATGAAATGGGGGCCTTCTTCTCAAGAGCCATAGCTTCAGGAACTGTGGACAAGGAAGCAGGTATACAAGGCAGGCCCAGCACACAGCCGTTTTGTGCCAGAGAGGTGTGTGCCTCTTGCAGACTTCACAGACAGGGGAAAACAAGGTGGATGGCCATGCCTACATCCTAAAAAAGCAGTTTTGAGGTTTTAGAGGAAAGAAATGAGAAACTGCTTTTCCTCTTGAATCTCAGCTCTACTCTTTCAAGTAAAAATTGATTGTGACCAAACGCACATGAACATCAAGGTTAGCAATCCTGCCCTCAGGGAAAAGGGGTGTTTTGGATGCAGAAACCCTCTCTAAGTTGATGGATGCTTGGCCAAGACACCTGCAAGTAACTATTCTCAGTATCTTCCGGAAGTTGCTCACCTATTATGATGACTAAATACGTGGGTTTTCCTTCATAGGATCCAAGCAAGGAATGGAAAAAATAGTTTCTTCACTAGAGAACATTAAAACACCTTCTTTCAGCAAATATATCTCATTTTAAAGGAGATATTGAACCAAACCAAAACAAAAATGCAGTCTATCTTCCTAATTGGATTGTGCTGATGTCCTTTTCAGAGAAAAATATAAAATGTATAAAAAGTATAAAATGATTTTTGAGTATTAAAAAACACAATTTGAACAACAGATACAAATTTCAAATGAAAGAAATTGTGAAGAATATTGGGGATAATAAAATAGCAAAGAGACAGAAGAATTATAAAGAAAAAGAAATTACCAAGAAAAGTGAAGCTGGATAGTTAGGGGGAAAGTGAAGGTTGAAAAAAATTGGAAAGTGCACTTAAATTATCCCAATGACAGATTTCTAAGGATAGTTTCAATGCTTATTAACTCAAACCAAATAGTGCCTAACAGGGTATATAATACAATGTTATCCTGGTAATTGAAGGTATAAACTCAGTCCATCTGAATTACTTTCTAGGACTGCCATAACAGAGTATCACAGATGGGGTAGCTTAATGCAAAAGAAGTTCATTATCTCACAGTTCAGGAGGCCAGAAGCTGGAAATCAAGGTGTCAGTAGGGCTAACTTCTTTTTCAGGGCTCGGAGGGGAGTGTGCTCCGTGTCTCTCTCCGGGATTCTGGTGGTTGCTAGCAACCCTTGGTGTTACCTGACTCCAGTCTTTGCCTCCATCATCACATAGCCTTCTTCCTGTTGGTCTCTGTCTCTGGGTCCAAATCTCCTTCTTCTCATATGGACATCAAGCATATGGGATTTGGTGCTGCTCATTCGCTCAGTCATGTCCAACTCTTTGCAACCCCATGGACCCCAGCCCACCAGACTTCCTGTCCTTTACTGTCTCCTGGAGTTTGCTCAGACTCATGTCCATTGAGTCAATGATGTCATCCCCAACCATCTCATCTTCTGTCGCCCCCTTCTCCTGCCCTCAATTTTTCCCAGCATCAGGGTCTTTTCCAATGAGTCAGCTCTTCGCATCAGGTAGCCAAAGGACTGGAGTTTCAGCTTCAGCATCAATCCCTCCAGTGAATATTCAGGGTTGATTTCCTTCAGGATTGACTGGTTTGATCTTCTTGTTGTTCAAGAGTCTTCTCCAGTACCACAGTTCAAAAGTACCAGTTCTTTTGACTCTCAGCTTTCTTTATGGTCCAACTTTCATATCCATACATGACTACTGGAAAAACCATAACTTTGCCTATATGGGCCTTTGTCAGCAAAGTGATGTCTCAGCTTTTAAATACACTGTCTAGGTTTGTCATAGCTTTTAGGGCCCGGTATGACCTCATGTTAATGTTATGACATGTGCAAAGAGACTGTTTCCAAAGAAGACTGAATTCCCAGATTCCTGTGGTTTGGACTACACCATGTCTTTTGAGGGACACAGGTCAATTCAGAACGGAATCTGTCACTCTTCACTCTTTTCCTCCTAGATAACTTTTTTCTATGATACAGTTACGTCAATGTGGTCTCCATCTCCTTGGCTGTCATTTTTTAACTCCTTCCTGTTAAAGCCAAGCTCCTCAAAGCGGTTCATAACTCAGTTTTCCACACACCTCTCCTCAAATCCCAGTAGCCAGCCCCATTCCCCCTCACCCTGTCTGTACCAGACTCTTTGACTTGGTTTGTTCTTCCTACTCCATTTTCAGGGCTCCCACTTGGAGGGAAGGTCAGGCAGAACCTCCTGGATCCATCCTTATCATAGCACCTAGCCACCTACTTAATGTATTTGATTGGGTCTGTGCGCTAGCCTGTCTTTCCCACTACAGTCTAAACTCCTTGAGGGCAGGAACTGTGCCTTCTGCAGCCTTATGGCCTCAGCACCTAGCAGAGTCCGACACAAATCTGGTGCACAGTACACGCCTGAATGAATGAATGGGTGTCTGCACAGGATCATTTAGACTAACGAATACATCCACCACAGAGCCATGTACTATCAGTCTTCTGTTCCTTGAAATCTTAAGACACACTAGATCATTAGTGAAGTCGCTCAGTTGTGTCCGACTCTTTGTGACCCCATGGACTGTGGCCTGCCAGGCTCCCCCATCCCTGGGATTCTCCAGGCAAGAGTACTGGAGTGGGTTGCCATTTCCTTCTCCAGGAGATCTTCCCGACCCAGGATTGAACCCAGGTCTCCTTCACTGTAGGCAGACACTTTACCGTCTGAGCCACCGGGGAAGTCCTTATAATACAGCAGGGGATGATCTTCAGTTTTTATCACGTCTCCCGGATTCCCAGCACAAAGTAGTCACTCGTTAATTAATTGATACTAAAGGGAAACCCTGATGCTGGGAAAGATTGAAGGCAGGAGGTGAAGGGGACGACAGAAGACGAGATGGTTGGATGGCATCACTGACTCAATGGACATGAGTTTGCCCAAACTCCAGAAGATAGTGAAAGACAGGGAAGCCTGGCGTGCTGCAGCCCGTGAGGTCACAAAGAGTCAGACCTGACTGAACAACTGAACAACAGTAAAGGGGAAATTAGGGCTTCCCGGGTGGCATTAGTGGTAAAGAATCCACCTGCCCATGTAGGAGCTGCAAGAGATGTGGGTTTGATCCCTGGGTCGGGAAGATCCCCCAGGGTAGGAAGTGGCAACCCACTCCAGAATTCTTGCCTGGAAGATTCTATGGACAGAAGAGCCTGGTGAGTCCATAGGGTCACAAGGAGTTGGACATGGCTGAGTGACTGAGCGCACAAAGGGAAATCAGCTTCTGGGGGGCGGTAAGCAGAACTTACCTTCATTGAGCAATTGTCTACTGCCAGATACGGTACCCCACTCCAGTACCCTTGCCTGGAAAATCCCATGGACGGAGGAGCCTGGTTGGGCTGCAGCCCATGGGGTCGCGAAGAGTCGGACACGACTGAGCGACTTCACTTTCACTTTTTCCTTTCATGCATTGGAGAAGGAAATGGCAACCCACTCCAGTGTTCTTGCCTGGAGAATCCCAGGGACAGGGAGCCTGGTGGGCTGCCGTCTGTGGGGTCGCACAGAGTCGGACACGACTGAAGCGACTTAGTAGTAGTAGCAGTAGCAGTAGTAGATACTGCTAAGTGCATATAAATGCACTCAATTAATATTACCACTTCTCATTTATTTGGAGATTTTACAGCATAACAAATTGTAAGCCTTTTTCTAATGAAGCCATTTAAAAACAGAATCTCAAATACTAAATTAGCTAGCATACTACTTTACATACAAAAATAACATATATGCATTATATGTCAGAATACTTTTGTATACAAGTGTAGGTGTCAGTAATCTATCTTAAGTCTCAATAAACATCAGGATTCCCTGGAATCAGTTTTAGTGTTTTAGGTTTTGGGATTTTTTTTTTTTGAGCAGTTTTAACTACTAGTATGGATTAATATTTCTTGATTTTAATTCTTTCTTAGAGATGTTCCAAAGAAAATATACTTTTTCTTAAAAAAATAAAGAGAATAAAACTCACCCTACCTTGCAGTTATCATATAATAGGTCCATATAATGTAATTATAATTAGATAATAATAATATGTAGTATGTAATATAATGTAATTACCATATAATAGGATCTGCTAGCCTCTTTTAAAAATTTAAGACCCATTATGGAGTCTCAAATGATTTCTCTCCTTACATCTTGAAACATTTTGCTAGTTCATCATCCTAAAACAATTACCAACCAATTATGCATGTTATTCCCAAGTATGCTTTAAAAAGACTAAAGTAATAGAAAAAAATGGAAGATGATGGAATAGCTTAGAACTACACTGCTGTTCAGTGATAATTGAAATGTTTTATTCTGTGTTGTTCACTACAGTAGTACCAGCTGCACATGGCTACAAAGAATGTGATATGTGACTAAGGCAACTGAAGAAATAAATGTTTATTGTTTGAATTTTAATTAATTTAAATAGCTATATGAACCTAAGGGCTCCTGTACTGAACACTGCAGGCTTAGAATGATTCATTAAAGAAAATAACTTGTCGCTACCGCATCACTCTTCATATTTTATTATGCTGCCTAAAGTGTTGCTTCATCTTTAAGAAAGGTTTAGCAGAAGACTGGAAACACCATCTTTGTGGTTTGTTTTTAACATTCTTTGAATAGAGTGGAGAATTCGGAATGTTTCCTTCTTACCTCTGATGACAAAGAGAAGGAAATCGATGGTTGGCATTAAAAAAATCAGAAAAGAATGCCCAGAGTCAGAGCTCAGCACTCAAGACCCTGAAGATGCTGATGAAATTCAATTGATCATGAAAGTGAAACCTCAGACCATGAGTCTTCAGATGATGATATCCTACATTAACTCTTTCAAGCTAAAATGTCTATGAGGGAACAACATATTTCTAAGGACAAAAGAAAATATGGTATTCCCACGCACTTGGTCATCAAGGGTACGGACTTCATCAAACAATACTTGGGCTTTCCCGGTGGCTTGGAAGGTAAAGAATCTGCCTGCAATGCAGGAGGCCCAGGTTCGACCCCTGGGTCGGGAAGATCCCCTGGAGAAAGGAATGGCAACCCACTCTACTATTCTTGCCTGGAGAATTCCATGGACAGAAGAGCCTGGTGGGCTACAGCCCATGGGGTTGCAAAGAGTCAGACATGACTGAGCAACTAACACACACAAACGCTATTTTGCAGTAAGAACCTGGACCATCCTGAGGGGAGTCTGAGGGAGAATGGATACAAGTATATATGTGGCTGAGTCCCTTTGCTACTCACCTGAAATTACTACAACATCGTTAACCAACTACACCCCAATACAAAATAAAAGGCTTAAAAAAAAAACCTAGACCATCCCATTTTGCTAAATGAACATGGGACAGTCGTATTTCACCTTTTATAATGTCTGTATATCAAAATTTACTCTATATACAGTATGTAAATGAGCAAATGCTGATGGTGGGTATGTATACAATGGTGATCGTAAGGAAAAAGAATAAAAATATTCACTGGATTGATATTTTTAAAAGTTTCATTGGACCCAATAGTAAGTGGTGATGACTCTTTTTCTGGTATACTGAGAGTTAAAGCTTGTTTATTGTATTAGCTAAAATGCCAGAGAACTTATATATAATAAAAGGGTAAACCTCTAGAAATAAGGTCAAAAAATTACTCTCTTTATATTACATTAGTCATCTTGGAATGGTTAAAAGTGAACCCCGGAGCTACAGATACAGTCCTGGGCTGCAGTCACAAGTCCAGTACTTAGTGTATACCTCTGGAAGTTTTTCAGTCTCCCTAAGATCCAGTTCCCTCATCTGCAAAATAAGGATTAAATAACTACTTCTTCTTCAGAGCTTTTTAAGGATTTTTTTTTCTAATGTGGACTACTTAAGTCTTTTCTTGAATTTGTTACAATATTGGTTCTGTTTTTTGCTTTGGTTTTGTGGCCACAAGGCACGTGGAATCTTAGCTCCCAATCAGGGATCGAACCCGCAACCCCTGCATTGGAAGGTGAAGTCTTAACCACTGAGCCACCAGGGAAGCCCCCTCTATAGATTTCTAATGTTTTATTTATTTACTTATTCTTGGTTGTGCTGTCTCTTTGCTCTAAGGTTTTCCTAGTTGGGGCAAGTGGGTGCTACTCTCTAGGGCTCCTCATTGCTGTGGCTCTCCTGTTGCAGAGCATGGCTCTAGGACACACAGGCTATGGTAGCTGTGGCACGTGGGCTCCGGAGTTGTGGTTCCAGGCTCGAGAGCTCAGGCCCAGTAGTTGCGGCACACAGGCTTAGCTGCTGCGTAGCATATGGGATCTTCCCAACCCAGGCATCAAACGTGCATCTCCTGCATTGGCAGGTGGATTCTTTACCACGGAGCCACCAGGGAAGCCTGTAAGTTTTATAGAGACTAAACTTCCATGCAAAGTGCCTAGCAGAGTGCTTGGCACATAAGAAATGACAGACATCAGTGATGGATAGAGATTTTATTTTTCTTGAGTTGCTTAGATCAGCTCTCCTTATCTATCCGATTTGGGAACCCAACATATGTGAAATAATATCTGGGTCCTTTTTGCTACCTCCAGAATTTATCACTGCCAATGCCAGCAGCTCACAACACCTTTGGCGGGGTTGGTGGGGTAGAGGTGGCGGCATTCCCCCAGCCCCACCCAATTTTTAGACTGAGTGATGAGCAAGCATCACTTCAATGAACTCAAATTTATACAAAAAATAAGGAAATGAGTTAAAGAAACCTCCTAAAAATCTCACCATCCGGACTAAACATCTTTATTCTCCCAGGCTTCTCTCTGTGTACACACAGACGTATGCATACAAGTTTTAAGACGTGGGATCACGCTACACTGTTGTGTCACACCTGTTTTTGTACTCAAAAGTATCTTTCTAGTTCATTCAACAGAAACCTCCATGTTCAGTCTCAGTAGGGCTCTAACCTTCAACCACTAAATTCTGTGTACACACAAAGCGGCTGTAAAAAGCAGTCGACAAAAGAAAACATTAACGTCTGCCTTTGAATAATGACTTAGATCAAAAACTGGGAGGTCAAAGTGGATTTGAAAAACAAGTAAAAGTCAGAGGCATTTGGTTCTTTTCTATGAAAAAACTGGAGAGAATGAAGCCCTGGGCCCTGGACGAGCCGTGTGGCACACACCCCAACTCCTAATGGTAATTACTTGTGGAACTTGTGGAACTGAACTGGCAGTAAAATGAGAACTCGCCTGTAAACCTCAGTCCATTTTCAGGGTTTCAAAATCCTACTTTATCTAGATCCCAGCTCTTTTAGTCTTGGCATCAAAAAGTTATCTCTGAGTGCTAAACAAATATGAAAACTGTGGATCTGGACTCAGTCGTGCTTCCTACTGCCAGACTGGGGGTTCACTCTGGAGGCTACACATATGTGAGTCCTTATTCCCTGATACCACTGTGTCCCTGAATACACCAGTGGTCTGCAGACTTAAATAACCTAGGCCTCACCTTGGGGAACACTCAAGGGACCCTTATCTGAAACTCTGACCTCATCACTTCTGGGGTTCATTTCCACACTGCCAGAGGTAATAAGCATGGATGAAAAGATGTTAATGTACCAATATTATTTTTACTCATTTTTATTTTTTCGGCTACTGCTTAGAAAGTGAAGAGGGTTTTTGCTACTCCACTCCTAGATAATGAAAATACAGTTATAGTGAAAGAATCTGTATTATATAATCACTGCTGTATTACCTATAATCTCTGCTGGCTGAAAGAGATCATACTCACAATTTTAAAACTTAAGTGGAGTTTATAAAACTGGATTTATTCTGAAAGTGACCTAAAATGGTCTGATATGATCTGTGCATCATGCTTAAGTCTTAGTTGGGAGTGACAGAAGAGAGAGGGGTGAAGATTAGTAGGAAGTGGAGAATGCAGAGCCAAGGAAAGCGCTATGGGATCAAGGGGTGAGAGCCCAGCAAATATAGAATCCAGGCACCACCAGACTAGCAAAGAAGTAGGCAAAATGGCCAACTTGGCAAGAGCAAGGCCCCTAGACAGGCTAAAGGAATAGTTCTAGGTGAGTCACCAAGAACTGAGCTCCAGAAGGTAAGTTTATGGGAAGTGGGCCTGGGTCTTCTGACCAAGCAAAATCCTGTTTATCAGACCTGGAACCCAAAGTAACGGCCTGACGTGCCATTAACAGCTAACAGACCCCACATGCTGAGTCACCTAGCCCCTTTCCCTGCAGAGCAGAGGGAGCTGGGGGTGGGCAGGGCTCACTTGGCCCAACTTAGGAGAGAAACACAGTTAAGAGGTAAAGGAACCTAGCAGGCGGCCCACACCATCCTTCCCCACTCCCACTTATTTTCCCTCCGGGCTAGGTTATTGACCAAGAAAATATGTTTTCACCACAAGAAAGGTTACAATGGTGGATCATCATTATTAATTAATAGCTTTTATGCAAGAAGCCATGTCATTCTCTCTAGGCTATTGGCAGTAAAAACAAGAGCCGATTTTCTTGATATTCATGGTTTGAGAGCAGTGGATCTCAAATGTGGTCCCCAGACGTGCTGTATTCACCATCGCTCAGGAGCTGGTTAAAGATGCAAATTCTCCCATCCCACCCTGAACCTACTGCATCAGACACTCAGGGGTCTGGGCCTGGAAATCCGTGTTTTAACAAGCCTCCAGGAAATCCTGATGCAAGCTAAAGTTTGAGAATACTGGCCGAGTGGAAAGAACCTGGGATGGGAGCCAGGAGACCTAATTCAGATTCCAGCTCTGGATCTCGTGGTCCAGTTCAGTGAAAATTAATGAACAGTCAGGATGTGCTTCTCCGTGCATCAAGGCTAAACCCAAGGATGTGAGGATACCAAGATGAGCTAGATGCACTCCTTATCCTCAGATGGTGTTTAATCCTCCATATTCCTTTCTTTCTACAGGGTAGGAACTGCCTTGCCATTGTTCTTGCTTTGTTTCATATCTGTATTTCTAGTGCCTGCAGCATCACAGGCATTCAGTATATATGCAGTGGACCAAGTGATACACCATTCACCACTATGATAAATATCACTGTACCATTCATCAATAATCTTAATGCTATTCCAGTCTAGTTAACACTAGCTACCGTTTCTTTAACACATCACATGCTAGATGCTGAGGGCTTGTCATATATCAACTCACTCAATCCTTTTAGATGCCCTTACTCTGGGTCATATTTTTAACCCACTTTGCACATCAACAAAATTAAGGCTTGACATATCAAGTTCTCTGTTCAATGTCATATGCTGATAGAAACCAGAAATACCTTATTCCAAAGCTCGTGGTCTTCAACATGGTAGAGTTCTTTAGATCCCATAAATTTAAAAACCAGTTTTGTGGTACATTTCCAGCCTCTAAGGTGAGCGCTTGATTTTCTCACTATGTACTTACAACTGCACTTTGGTGACATCACCTTAGGTGATCAAAGAACATCTATATTTTTCTCATTTTTTGGTAGATCAATATTCGGTTTTCACTGAGGTTAAGAAAGTAGATAGTTGTGCGGAACTACACTTCACTGGATAGTTCTGACCCTTACAAATCATGCCAATATTGCTTCTAAGAGCAGAGTGCTTGTGCCAGCCAGGCCAGGCCAGCCTTGAAAGGACACTGGTGGACAAAGCTGGCCCCAGGGGACTGAACCCTGAGTGGAGTAGCCCAGGTAAGCCAGCCCAAGGAGGAGGGGACAGACATGAGTCTGGCCCAAGGCCTGAAGGCATGAGGGGGCTGGGTTGTGGATTCCACATCCTGGGCCAGCAAGGATACAGAGGCAAAGGAAGCAGCAACCAGGAGAAGCAGCCAGAAGTCCTAACTCAGCCCTGAGGCTCCCCTGCCTGGGACAGCAACAGCTACCGATGAAATAAACATTGCCTCCTGTTCCCTCAGGGGACACTCAAGGGACCTTTATCTGGAACCCTGGCCTCATCAGTTCTGGGATTCATTGCCATGGGTGAAAAGATGTTAACATAACAATACTATTTTTCCCACTTTTATATTCTTTGCATGCTTTCTTTTTCTACTCACTATTAATAAAAGATGAACCTGACACCCATACCTACTATCTTCTTATGAACAGCTCTAGGCCAAGAGGGATGTGGTTGGGATTGTTGGAGGCTATAGGTACTGGGAGAAGGAAAAGGGGTTTTTATAGCATAAGCAAAGATCTTACCTTACTAGGAGGTGGTCCATGGTCATCCAAGTAAGTGGAATTTCCTAGGAAAAAAAAAAAGAAGAAGAAAAAGTTGATGACTTAATAGTTTTCAACCCCAAATGAATTGAGTGCAAAGTCGTGGAAAATAAGTCTTTTAGTTATATTTCTATTCAGACAACAGTACCAAAGGAAAATGGGTAATTAATCTCCAATTTGGTGACATTTTGCTGATACTACCAGGCTTGGTTAATAGCTTCAGCAGCTACAAACGTTCTACCAACCACGGTGTGTATGCACACAGACACGGACCATTATTCCCCACCAATATCTGCTAGGTTTACTTTAGGCCAGTGGTTCTCCAGCTTCAACACGCATCAGAACTACCTGCAGAGGCTGCTAACACTCAGACTACCCGATTCCACTCTCAGAGTTCTGATTCAGTGCCCATGCGCATGCTAAGTCGCTTTAGTCATGTACAATTCTTTGTGACCCTATGGACTGTAGCCTGCCAGGCTCCTCTGTCCCTGGGATTCTCCAGCCAATACTGGAGTAGGCTGCCATGCCTTCCTCCAGGCGATCTTCCCAACTGAGGGATCAAACCCATGTCTGTCATGTCTCTTGCATTAGCAGGTAGGCTCTTTACCCCTAGCACCACAGGAGCTCTGGGAATCTGCATTGCTACCAAGCTCTCACGTGATGCTGGGGGTCCGGAAACCACACTTGGAGAACCACTGCATTGTTTCTCTGCTTTGTCTTGATGATCAATTTCCCTTCATCTTCTAGTCTAGCTTGCTTCCGAAGCTTGATTTGTCTTCGCTAATAGCCACTTAGTGGTATGTGTGTTTTCAGAGTGTGTGGTTATTGTTTCCTGAGGGATAAAGACTCAGGGGGTTTCTGATAGGAACTAAAGCTTACTGAATTCCTTCTGGGTAGCAAGTACTCAACTAAGTGTTTTAAAGGTATTCATTCACTTAATTCAAACATCAGAGGTGGGTTAGAATGATCCCCAATTACTGAGAGGAGAACAGAGGCCTGGAGAAACCCAGCAACTTGCTCACAGACCCACAGCTCTTAAGCTGCAGATAGGAAGGGAGACTGGTTTTTCCAGAAGGTGCCTGGCACCTGCTCTTCTGAAAAGCCCACCTGGAGTGTTGCTGTCTCCTGCTTTTGCACAGCCTGGGCACCACCAGTGCCACCAGCTGGCACCATGTTTGATTGTGTAGGGGAGCCAGTGATGTGGTGAGTTTAGTGGGAAAGTGAAGATGACCAGACTTTCTAACAGAGCAAACTGTAGGAAATATTCAAAATGCCCGGAGACTTACGAAAGACAGCAGATTAGGGAATAAGGCCAATAAAAGGTGCTTTTTTCAGGAGATGGCAAAAGGAACTTAAAAAGTAAGAATAAAAAGGGGGAGCAGAGTTTAAGCTAGAGACAGTTCAAGTGGGGAAACTTATCTAAATGTAATAAATAGGTGCTGTTTGGCTTATAGATTTTTTCCCCCTTTCTGAAGCATTATCCAACCCCTGTTTCTTCCTAGTCTTCTGATTTACTATCTACGTGATGTGTACAATGACTGTAATCTAACTGGCTGTTTGTATAAGAAGGACAGTGGGGTCAAATTTTGATGTATATGACACTCACAAACACCGAATGCTTGTGATTGGGTTACTTTCAGGAAACTTTGAAATGTGAACAGGATTCATAATTTGCTAGATCTTAATTATTGTGCAGCACTCCACGGGGAACATACTTGAATTCCTAGGAAGTTGATCTCTCTCTCTCTCTCTCTCTCTATATATATATATATATATATGACTTAGGAAAGAAGATGTGCAGAAAAGAATACAGAAAAATGGTTGCCTAATTCTAGCAACATACTCAGAGGGACTCCACCCTAAGTGGCCGCAGAGGGTCCCGTCTGCTCATCATGTTTTCCCCAGGAGGAATGTGAGGAATCCCAACACGTTTCAGCATCTTCTCCAGGTGTTCATCTCAGGAATCAAAGGGAGCCCAACCGCTAAGCACTTCTAAAATATGGAAAGTCTCCATAAAGACCAAAGTGCCCAGGAACTCCTGAAATGAATGATTTCAATGCTTGACTACTACCTTGGATTCCAGACATGTGTATTCACTGATTCTTTAGCACCTCAGCCTGGATGTCTATGGGCATCTCACATCTCACCGTCCAAACAAAACTCTTTTTATTGATTAGTTAAGTTCATTAGTCATTTGTTTACTTGGCCGGGTCAGGTCTCAGCTGTGGTTCGCAGACTCCCTTGCATCATGTGGGATCTTTTGTTGCGGGGCACAGGCTCTCTCGTAGTGGCACAGGGGCTCAGGAGTTGCAGCACTTGGGCTGATACTCGCCTGCATGTGAGATCTTAGTTCTCTGATCAGGGTTCAAACCCAAGTCCCTGCATTGCAAGGCGGATTCTTAACCACTGAGTCACCAGGCAAGTCCCAACAGAACTCTTTATTTGCTTCTATTATGTCCCCCAAATAGCCATTTGTCCTGTCTTCTCTATCGGGCTACACAACACATTCCTTCCAAGACAGGCTTCAAAGCCTTTGTCAGCTTTGATCCATCTCTTTCCCTTCTCCCATCCAAACCAACCCATTTGCAAGCCCTGTTGGCTCAGCTTTCAAAATATTACTTAAGTCAGACCACTTCTCACCAACCCCTCTGGGCCACCAGAGAGGGACGAGCCTTCTCTTCATTGATTGTCAATTTTCTCCCCTACCACTCAGCAACCAGAGGGATCTTTTAACTTTATTACTCTGGCCAGGTTAGCCCTCTGCTTAAAATCTGTTTCTCTAAGAACAAAATAATCAATTCCGTACCATGGTCTCTAACCCTACATGACTCAGGCCCTGTCTCCTGCCACACTTGCCACCAGCACAACAGCCTTTGCTCTGCTCCAGGATGCAGGAACCTGTTGTCAGCTAGGGACCTTTTGAACTGGCTCTTTCCTCTACCAGAAAAAGCTCTTGTCCACCCCCTTGGCTCAGGTCAAATGTCCCTGCTTTGTCAGCGCCTTCTTCTTTCCCTCCCTCCCACCTTCATCATAAGACATCATTTCTTTCTACATAAAGAAATGACAGGGCTGACCAGGGCTGGCACTGAACCACGGACCTCATTGTTCCCGCCACCAGTGGCCCCCCGAGCTTCCATCTACACCTACGTTCCTGTGCATTATTAGAACACAGAGGTTCCAAGGGCTGTGTACTTGTAACAGAGGTATGGAAAAGGAAATGAAAAGCTACACAAATAAAAAACATCTCTTTAGCTGGAGACAGCAAGTTTTTATCCTCCTAGGGTATAAATGTTATTATTTTTTGGTGTTTAACGTAGAGCTTTTCATCCTAGGATCTTATGCTTTCAGAGCACAAAATAAACGAGATTATCAGGATTTTCAAACCTGAAGTTGGTAACTTGTGGGCTGTGGAGATCAAAGGATGAGAGGCTGTAACCAAAACGAGCTTCCCTGAACAGGCTCCCAGGCATCAAAGAAGCTTCTTGCTGCTCTTAGAGATGATTCTATGGAGGGTGTCAAGTGGTGGAAAAGGGAGGGCAGACCCCAGCCCTGGGGCCTCTGAGCTTAAAACTCACAATACAAATCAAAAGAAAAGGTGAGCAAGACAGACGAGAGTCTGGGGGTCAGAACAGAGGACAAAAGCTTACCAGTCACCCACCTCCAGTGCCCTGTGAATGCCTACTGTCGATATCCCAGTTTCCAATCCATGTAATCTTTGGGGTCCTGTAGGGGTGTATCATTTCATTTCTTCCCAGAAACTAACCCACACTTTCAGAGCTCTGATTTCAGCCTCCTTGTTGGGTCTCAAGTCCTTCCTCTGGGTATCAAGGATTACAGTATGTGGTCAAGTTAGGGAAAGAAAGAAAGGTATACACCCCACATGGTTCCACTCCTATTATCAGTCAAACTTTCAGAAGGACCTATCTCCAAACTGTCAAGAAATCACATACTCAGGCTGGCATGTAGATAAATCTCTTACAGAAAGCCAAGCTTGCGGAGTCTGCTCAGGTGGGTGGAGGAAACAGGGTGGTACTGACAGGAAGCAACACTTCAGTCCTCTGAACTCTACTTGCTGGTCTATGTCCATAAAGATGGCTGAGCACGGAGGAATTGACACTTTTGAACTGTGGTGTTGGAGAAGACTCTTGAGAATTCCTTGGACAGTAAGGAGATCAAAGCAGTCAATCCTAAAGGAAGTCAACCCTAAATATTCATTGGAAGGACTGATGTTGAAGCTGAAACTCCAATACCCTGGCCACTTGATGTGAAGAGCCGACTCATTGGAAAGGACCCTGATGCTGGGAAAGATTGAAGGCAAAAGGAGAAGGAGGCAGCAGACGATGAGATGGTTAGACAGCATCGCTCACTCAACGGGCATGAATTTGAGCAAATTCAGGAGATAGTGAAGGGATAGACAGGGAAGCCTGGCACGCTGCAGTCCATGGGGTCACAAAGAGCGGGGCGTGACTTAGCAACTGGACAACAACAGTCCTGATGTTGGTAGTGGTTTTGTGGCTCTGTAGGTGGGTTAAAACTGAGCTAGCTCTATACCAAAACCACTAACAACAAACTACTGGGGGTTTCATGGTTTTACAAATGCCCTCACTAGAACAAGTGACCTCAGACTGTAGGACCAGCTAAGTGAGAACACATTCTACATGTCACCCTGCTACCTGGCTTTTCCTGGTGGAGACCTCCCAGCAAGACTGTTGGTATTGTTAATATAAATGAAAGACCACGTGTATTATGTGCAAAGGTGTTAAGTCTAAACACCTGGGAGCTACTGTTTGTGCACTTACGAGAACAATGGTATGGAAAACTAGATAAAGTGCACCTAGATGAGCAGGTTAAGTCTCACTTTCATGATGAAGAATATCTCCAAGAGTGGCATTCCACTCTCAATAAACTGCTCTACCTCCTCAAAGTTTTCCATATATCCATCTACAGAAACGAAATAAGCATACAGTTCACTGTAAGGAGTACATGAGGGTAAGCTCCTCCTATGAAAATGTCTAGAACAAAACTTGTACATACTAAGCACCCAGTAAGCTGCAGCAGTGCAAGACCCCTCACCGCCTCTCCATCCTCCCACTCAGTAGTCTTCAACCCCCAGTGCCCATTCCGCTGCAATAGTGTTTAAGGAGTATTGATGCCAGGCACCATCCTTAACTATTCCAACTTAATTATTTGGGGACAAGTCATTTGGCAATTGGTATTTTCAAGTTCTTCATATAATTCTAATATCTGGGCTAAGATTGAGAATCACTGAGCTACAAAACAGAAATTAGAGTTCTTAATTCAGGCTGAATCTCATTTTAAGAAATAAAAGATCAAAGATCTTATTCAGGGAGATCTTAATCATGGGTCCCCTCTACCATTTCGAGGGAGAGATTCTACAACATGCATGCATGCTCAGTTGCTCATCATGTCCGACTCTTTGCGACCTCATGGATTGTAGCCCACCAGGCTTCACTATCCATGGAATTCTCCCAGTAAGAATAGTGGAGTGAGTTGGCATTTCCTTCTTCAGAGGATCTTCCTGACCCAGGGATTGAACCTGAGTCTCCTGCATTGGCAGGTGGATTCTTTACCACTGAGCCACCTGGGAAGCACCATACAATATGAATTTCACGCCAAAGGAGAACCCAGAGGGAGGGCAGATGATCACAGGAGGGCCGATCAGGGAGTTCCAGTTAGCTCCAGCTCCAGGGGGCCAGGTGGGCTCATGGGCTGCCTGGAAATTGGCTGGCACATGGCACCTCTGGGCACAGAGATTACCCTTTAAACCACATGGGTTGCCCCCAGACCTTTCTCAGTTCAGTTCAGTTCAGTCGCTCAGTAGTGTCAGACTCTTTGCAACCCCATGAATCGCAGCATGCCAGGCCTCCCTGTCCATCACCATCTCCCAGAGTTCACTCAGACTCACGTCCATCGAGTCCGTGATGCCATCCAGCCAACTCATCCTCGGTCGTCCCCTTCTCCTCCTGCCCCCAATCCCTCCCAGCATCAGAGTCTTTTCCAGTGAGTCAACTCTTCGCATGAGGTGCCCAAAGTACTGGAGTTACAGCTTTAGCATCATTCCTTCCAAAGAAATCTCAGGGTTGATCTCCTTCAGAATGGACTGATTGGATCTCCTTGCAGTCCAAGGGACCCTCAAGAGTCTTCTCCAATGCCACAGTTCAAAAGCATCAACTCTTCGGTGCTCAGCCTTCTTCACAGTCCAACTCTCACATCCATACATGACCACTGGAAAAACCATAGCCTTGACTAGACGGACCTTAGTCAGCAAAGTAATGTCTCTGCTTTTGAATATACTATCTAGGTTGGTTATAACTTTTCTTCCAAGGAGTAAGCGTCTTTTAATTTCATGGCTGCAGTCACCATCTGCAGTGATTTTGGAGCCCAAAAAAATACAGCCTGACACTGTTTCCACTGTTTCTCCCTCTATTTCCCATGAAGTGATGGGACCGGATGCCATGATCTTTGTTTTCTGAATGTTGAGCTTTAAGCCAACTTTTTCGCTCTCCTCTTTCACTTTCATCAAGAAAACTCCTCCTCACTTTCTGCCATAAGGGTGGTGTTTGGAACAGGTTGGGAAAGCGTGGGTGCTTTTCGTCTGACGGGTTGGGTAAGCCTCACTACAGAGTAGTCACCTCCTGCACCCCGCTTGTGCCCTTCTCCCCTCGGCCTTCTTCAGGACCCCCTTGCAGCATCGATATCATTTAGCAAGCATTCACCACGGGCCAGCTCCGTGCCAAGTCGTTTACTAAGATCCCTGCATTCTTGCATTCAAGCCTACTGTGTATTTTACAGAGGAGGAAATAGAAGCTTGAACTAACCCAGTTGCCTTCCCAGGTTCATCCAGCAAGTTAAATGGTCAAGCCAGGATTCCAGCCCTGGCCCCTCCGACTCAGTTACACTCAAACTGTCTCTGCTAATGTGTTCTTCTTCCCAGAAAAAGAAAAAACTAAGTTGCAGAAGCAGAGAGAAGATGAGCTCATCCAGAAGATCCACAAACTGGTGCAGAAGAGAGACTTCCTGGTGGATGACGCCGAGGTTGAGCGGTTAAGGTAAGCGGGCAGTGTGTCCTCTGGGCAGGGCTGGGGCTGTTAGAATGCAGCTCAGCTTCCTTCCAAAGCCCGTCATGGCTCTCAGACTCAAAGCTTTGCAATGGGTGTGTCCTGGCCAAATGCTTCCCAAACACTAGATCCAGATGAATCCTTCTGGCCCAAGGCCCCATGGCCTATTCAAGAGAAATTTAAATCCAGCTTCAAAAGTTTTGCAAAGGCCTGTGGATCTTAAGTGAATGCCATCTGAGAAGGTGATCAGGGGGGAATTACCTCACAGAGCACCTGGAAGAGCTTCCTACACCTTCTTTTTACTGAGCTTTCTCCCAACTCGTCAAGGCACCTTTTCCAGAAACTTCAGTTCGTTTCTCCAGAAACTCTACCCTCTGTGCTAACTTGCTTCCTCACCCACCCTCCCCACTTCCCAGCTGTGTTCTCTCCCTTCCTGTCTCCTGGAGGCCTCTGATGCCCCTCCCTAGCCTTCGGGGTCTCCTATTTGCAGATGCCCCTGCCCTGTTGAGCTGGTCAACCATGGGCCCTGGAGCCGCAGTGCTCCTGAAGTCTCCACAGGGGACCAGAGGGCACAAAAGATGCCAGTGATGATTCTTGAATTTTTTTGTGCTGGAGCAAAATCTTGAGAGTCATCCACAGGGCAGAGGCTCAACGGGCCTCTTCCAAACCAGAAGACAACTTCCCTTTAATTTTCTGTGACCTCGTGAGTCCTCCAAGGCTGCTAGGATGCACCTTACCCAGCTCAGCCAGGCTCGGACCATTGGCTTTGCTTCTGGTGATGCTTGGGAGAGCTGAGGTGGCTTGCCTTTGAGACCTGCCACATTCTTTGTCTAAGGTAACTTAAAGGTGCAGGATCAGGAGAGGGATTGCCCAGCTCACTAAATCTCTGGTAGGGACCCACTACTATCATAAGCACAGCAATGAGCAGGAATATAGGGGCTGCTAGATCCCAATTCCTTGCTCCCCTCTGCCCTAGGGTTTCACACCAGCGGGCGTGGGCATTTACTCCATCACTGATATGTGTTTCTGCTTCAGGATAGATTCATCAAACAACACACACCCACCTACCCACTGTACACACATAACAACATGTGCCCTCCACCCACACACAAAACAACACACGTATACCACCCACATGTAACACACATGTACCATCCACACATAACACGTGCACCAGTCACACACAGTGCACATCAGCATAGATGCACCACCCACATGTAACACACAGCAGCACACACGCACCATCCATAAAGTCTGATACGTGATCCCACACTCTTGCTTCATTTGATCAGCTCTGTGATGCTCCCCTGGCTTACTGTTCTTTCCTGTCTTTACACATCTGTCTCCACAGGGAGCAAGAAGAAGATAAGGAAATGGCCGATTTTCTGAGAATCAAGTTAAAGCCTCTAGACAAAGTAACCAAATCTTCAGCCAGTGAGTGCATACACTATTCCTTCTCCTCCCGCATCCGAGAGAAAAGGAAATTTAAATGAGGTCTGGAAGCCAAGGGGACGCAACAGAAATGCTTTCTAGAGATCAAACTTGAGCACAGGATGGCAGCAGGCAGGGCCAGCTTCACGGTGAGGAAGCCCAGGGCCCCACACCTAGAAGGGCACTGTGCTTGCTTTCATGTCCCACTATTGCTGTCTTGGAAGTCTTAAGAATTTTCCAACAAGAGGCCTTGCCTTTTCATTTTGCACTGAGTCCTGCAAACTGGGTGGCTAGTGCTGGCAGCTAGTCCTTGCTCATATGATTTGGAACAGTTCATAGAAGGAGTTGGGTGGCCACTGAGGCAAGAATTTGGGAACTAAGGCTCGGGAAGCTCTGGCCTCTGTTGGAGTTGGAGGAACAAAGGCAGAAGCTTGCTTCTCAGAATACCAGCCTCACAAGATACTCAAAGCAAAAAGGGTTCTGGGTGAGATGTTTGGGAGATGCTGTGCACTCGGCCCCTTTGTAGGCTTCTAATATCCATTAGCATATTAAAGTGATAACCAGTCCTGCTGGAGAGGAACTGCCTTCTCCTTGTTGGCCCAGTGAGACCACTTTGAGTTATAAGAAATGGGTGCCCAATTCAAACTGGCCTTAGCAATAAAAGGTGATTTGCTGGAAAGAGCAGTGGGAGCCAGGGCTCCAGGGACTGGACAGCCTTGCTTTCCTTCTGGTTATCCACTTGGCACTTCTTGTCATGCTAGCCCCATTTCCTCCTCCTGCACAGGCCTTCCTGGGGCCAGAAATCAGGACCCTAACAGCAGGAGCAAGGCAACAACTGGTATTTAAATGTGTACGATTCTGACCAGCCTCTCTTGGATCACGTTCCCACCTGCTAGGCCCATCGAAGGGGTTGGGGAGTTGTGATTTTCTGGATCTGGGTCACATGCCCGTCCCTGTAGCCACAAGGGCATGAACTGTTATCAGAGGAAGAGCGATGGACTGTCTTGTTAGGAAGACAAAACTCCAAAGCTGCCACTAACTGACGCCACAAACCCAGTTTTCCCCTAACTATCCATTGATAATATTCCATGAAAACACATTTGTACTGTGTGAAGGAATAAAGAAAGAGAAGGGCCCTGGTCCTTCTGCAGGCCCCTAAAGTCACAAGGCACATGGTTTTTGCCTAAGTCCAGCGTCTTCAATAGACTGTCTCTTCCATGAAAGGCAAATTAGAAAAACTCCACCTAACAGTGTGGAAAAGGAAACAAGCAAGGAAACTTGTCTTCTGTGTAAGATTATGGGTAGAAAAAAGAATTCCAGCCAGAATTCAAAACACCAAGCCTGTACCACATGCAAGTGTTGGGTCCAAATATACATCATCCATGTGGGCTGGAATCCCAAGCTGAAAAATTAAAACTAATCTAAAACCAGTGAAATCTCTGGAACCCCAGCAAAGCAAATGTAAAGTTGCTCAACAAAGACCCCTCAGCTCCCATAACACAGCCCACAGATTAAAAACAACTCCCCGGGGGAGGTGGGAGGGGGGTTCATGTTTGGGAGTTCGTGTAAAAAAATAAATAAATACAAAAAAAAATAAATAAATAAATACAAAAATAAAAAAATAAAAAATAAAAACAACTCCCATGCAGATGATCTCTCAATAAAAAATTTAAAACCAATGAAGAATGGAAACACCATGAAAGGACTCCATAGATGCAAAAAAAAGAAAATGTCTGTCCTCCCTTGAACCAGAAATAAGAGAGTATCTAAGAGATAATAAGTGTGTTTACAATGACTAAAGAGATAAAAGAAGGAATAATACTCAAAATGAAATAGTAAGATGCTATGAAAAAAAGCAGAGGTAAATTAGTAAAGAATTAGCCTTCTAAAAAATTACTGTCTGAAGAATTCCCCAATGGTCCAGGGGTTAGGACTTTGTGTTGTCACTGCCAAGGGCCCAGCTTCAATCACTGACTGCAGAACTGACATTCCACAAGCTGCATGGCAAAAAAAAAAACAACAACTATTGTCACTGAAGTGAAACTCAATGGATTAAACACAAGACACAGCTGAAGGGAGGATTCACATAATTGGAAGACAGAGCTGAGAAAATTACCCCAGAATGCACCACCAAGAGACAAACAGATGGGAAATGTGAAAGGGAAGTTATGAAACATGGAATAATAAGAATAATAAGGTTAAACAGACATCTAGGAGGCATTCCAGAAGGAGCAAGAACAGAGAATAACAGGCGAGGGTATCTGAAGCGATAATGCATGAGCATTTTCCAGAACTGAAAGGTAGCCCTCTGGTTGAAATGACTTCTTATTTCTCAGCCAAATACTTCTTGGATGACAGACCCAGTGCTGGGCTTGGCATATAACAATGGTGAGGAGAACAGAACAGGAGAAGGGCTAAAAGCTGTAGTTAGAAGCCAAGGCCTGAAAGCCGCTGGACCTCCAGGGAGGTGGGAACAGTCACCAGGACCATATAAAATGCATGTCAGCTCCCCAGACTTGACCTGTGCGGCCTTGGGGCGGGGCCTGCTGGGGTTGGGGGGGACCTGGGGCTGCAAGATGGTCAGGGCTCTCCTCACCTCACCTCTGCCTCTCTCCTGTTTCCCCGCCCTGCCCCCCACTCTCCTACCTTGCTGCAGGCTCCCGAGCAGAGAAGAAAGCAGACCCCCCGCCTAGCAAGCCCACGGTGGCCAAGACGGGGCTGGCACTCATCAAGGATTGTTGCGGGGCCGCCCAGTGCAGCATCATGTAGCCCCCACGCGGGGTGCCCCCGGGGCCACGGGGACCCCCTCCCACCCTCTTGTCTTCAGAGCCCCCATTTCACCGGGGCCCAAGAGCTCTCCAAGGCAGAAGGGATTGAAGGCAAGCCCGTGACCGCCGCCAAGGGCCCAGCCGCCCTGTACAGAGTGTAGGAGTCCCTCACCGTCGCATGGCCCTCCCCAGAGCATGCCGAACCCAGGAGTCTGTCTCCCTATTTATCCAACCACCAGGAAAGGTCCTCCCTTGAAAAAAGTATTATCTCCACTTCTAGCTAGCTGTATCTCACCCACCGTGCGAATGAACTGGGAGAGGGGCATGATCCCTAGGTGTGTACAGTTGTGACTTTTCAGCAGTCCAGCGCCATGCTGGACGCTTCCCCTAGCTGCTCTCCTAGCTCTGCTGTCAGGCTGCCCCAGACGGTCCTGTCCCCCCTGTTCTTTCCTCTCCCAGGGGTTTGGGCCCTGGAGGGCTCCACGTAGCCCACGTGTCTGTGGAGATACAGAGGGCCCGTCTGGAAAGACTGAGCTTGTGTGTGGTCGTCGTCACGTCTCCCGCTTCCTCCCCTCCGGTGTCTGGGCGCGGCTCACATCAGGACTGTGTCTGTCCGCTCTTGGTTCTTCCTTTGCAACGTCTGTTCCAGGTGTGTGGGCATCCGCTCCCCCGGCTGAAGCGCACCCAGTGCTTGGAAGAGGTAGCAGAGGGCTGGGAGCTCCAACCCGAGGCCAGGGAAGATGAGAACAGACCCAGAGCAGACATACTCACTCTCCACCTTCCGGGGCCCGCTGGCTGGCTGGTGTGCCGGCAGGACGCCACTCACTGGCCTAACACACAGACCTCTGCAAACATCAGAGGCAGGCGGGAGAGGCGGCCTGACCCAACCGTGTCCAGTCATTCGGTGGTGTATTTTAACCAGCCTGAAAAATTCCACCTGTGTAACTTGATGTACATTTGCTACAGCCAGCCCGGCACAGCCCATGTGACCTCTCTGTACGTGTGTGTGTCGTGACCGGCCTAAGTAGTTAGCGTAACTCAAGATTCGCTGATGTGCAATCATCCATTGGAGAAAATAAAACTGGAAACCACGTACACAGCATTTTTAAAGTTTTTACTTTATTCTTGACTATAGAAGTAACACATGTACATAGTTAATCATTTACAAAGTACCAAAAGTATAAAAAAGTTTTTTTTTTTTTTTAAACCCCTAATAATATTTCTCCACCTGCTCTGACATTTTGGCATATGTCTTCTCTGTCCCTTTTTATGCATTTTTTTTCATGATTGGCATTCTGCTGTACCATTCTAGAACAGTTTTCTTTTTCCACCTATCAGGATCACTGTCGTTCTGCCACGTCATTAAAAGCTCTTTGTAAACATTAAACACTTCATAAATATTTACAATGGCTGCTTAGTAATCCATCTTGTGGATATACTGTAATTTACCTAACCAGACCCTCCATATTAAACATTTAAGCTGTTTCTAGTTTTTCAGTTTTATAAGTAATGTCAGGATAAACATCCTGGGGGGTGGAGAAGGAGGGGTTTGGTGTTAGGTAAAGCTTCATTTGAATTTCTGATTTTTCCTTAGCACAGACTCCTAGAAGTAAGGTTCTAATTTACATGGGTGACAGTTTTTCAAAATATCTGTAAATCAAAAAAAAAAGAAAAAGAAAAAGTGAAGGTCTCTCTAGTCACAGCAGCTTTGGAATTGACACAAAATATCTTTGAGTGCGATGGCCCCTCCCGGCTGGGAGCATGCTGCCAGCCCCTCCCACTCTGTCACTGATGTGCTTCTGCTTCAGTCCAAGCTTCAGCCTGCTCACCACTGCCTGTCTATTCTGAAGATGAAGAGGCTCCCTCAAGTACCATCACCTGGCCTCAGGGGATACTGCCCTAGACCAAGCCTGAAGCCAGTCTTCCTCGGGTTGCCACATTGCATTCCCTCAACCAGCGGGGTTTAAACAACAGAAACTGGAGGCCAGAAGCCAGTGTCCTCAGGACTGTGCTCTCTCTGAAGGCTCTTGGGAAAAGTGCTTCCTTGCCTCTTCCAGCTCCTGGTGGCCCCTGGTAATCCTTGACTTTATCGCTCCAATCTCTACCTCTTCTATAGTCCCCCTCTGTCTGTGTCCCTGGACTTCTCGTCTTGTGAGGACACCAGTTATTGGATTTAGGGACCCTCCCAGGTAGCGCTAGTGATAAAGAACCTACCTGCCAATGCAGGAGACGGAAGAGACCCAGGTTCGGTCCCTGGGTAGGGAAGATCCGCTGGAGGAGGGCCTGGCAACCCACTCCAGTATTCTTGCCTGGAGAATCCCATGGACAGAGGAGCCTGGCAGGCTGCAGTCCATGGAGTCGCATAGAGTTGGACATGACTGAGTGGCTGAGCATGCACAGTGTTAACATTAGAGACGCACAGAGAGGGGACAGCTCAACCGTTCACCTGTATGACACTAAATCTGGGATGATCGCGTCACAATCCTTACCTTAGCAACTTCTCGTAAGATCCTGTTCCCAAATAAGTTCAGATTCTGAGATGGCAAGTGGCCATGAATTTGGGGCAGGGGGGATGCTGAAAACTCGGGCTCTGGGCAGGGGTGTTGAATCAAATCTCAGAGCAGAGTTTTGGGTGCAATAGAAAAGAACAGCTTTACTGCTTTGCCAGGCAAAGGGGGACACAGTGGGCTCCTGCTTACAGCACTGATTCAAGGGCAGGGCTGCTGACGAGGGTGTGTGCAGGGCCTGCACTCTTAATCTCAGGTAATCTCTTGAGCTTCTCTGGTTCCTTTAACCTGGCCTCAGGTGGTCTTCTCTGGAATGAAGAATGCCCACATTTTCCATTTTGGAGGAGTTTTAGTTCTGTAAAGAGCTCAGAGATACTGTTAGGTGTACCCCTTGTGTACCCCAGAACCAGGACCCTGCCTGCAAGGCTGTGTCATTGTTTCAGGGCTGCTCTTCTCTTGTCTCTGCGTCCCCTCCCTTCCCTGGTTAGCAACAGTTCCAGTCTGCCCTTTGGAACTCAGGGAAGGTCATGGAAGCTGGGATCTATTTCCGATAAACAGGAAATGGGACAGAAAGGCTTCCGTGCCCAGGAGGTGCACAGGGTCCTGCTCGGTTTCAGGAGGACACTATTTAGCCCATTACACAGGTGCTCCCCACTCTTGCAATAGACACTCAGGCTGAAAAGAGTCTACCTCTCTCCCTTCCTGGTAGAAAATGTGTGTCTGGAAGGCCTGACCTCAGACCAATTAGACAGCAGTCACTCACCGCTCCAACAAGCCAAAAAAGATCGAAACCCTCATAAAAATCCTGCTTCTGGTAAAGCCGCTGAGCTCTGGGGTACATCTAACTTATGTTCCTGTCATTGCTATTGATTTTTTTAAGCAAAACAAAAACCCATACCATTTATTGAGGTTTTCACAGAAGAGCAGAAGAAAGTAATTGTTCGATATGCTCCCAGATCCCCAGGGCTGCCTGCAAAGCTGGGAAAACTTGCAGGTCTCAGGGTCCCATACCCCAGACTCACTCCTTTTGGGGGTCATTTGGGGAAAGGAGACAATGATAGCTGGAGACACATTTATTGAAAGTCTGTTGCTGTGCACTGAGCATATATGCACATTTTCTCACTTGCCTTTCATATCAACACCATGAGGCAGATCCTATTATTGGCACAGAAAGTCTTCATATATACTTCATTGGTACATATGAATAAGTTCAGTTCCAAGAGCGTGCGCATAAGTCCAATTTTTTTGTGTCCAACAAAGTAAACCTAGGTACCCACCTAATAAAATTGGCTATCATTCTGCTTTTGGGTCCTGTACCACAAATAAAGAAAATCTTGCCATTTTCTACATCATGAATCTCTGGTTCTTCAGTTATTTCCTTTCCCTCTTGTCTCTCTTTGTTCTTTCTCTGGGCCTCCAATTCCATCAGGTCTTCATTAGTAGGCTCCATATTCACATCTTTGAAAGTTCGCAACTTGATCTTTTGTGTGCAGGTGAATTAACTGTATCTGAAAACTGGGTTCTCTTCTTGGTGGGTGTTGAGTCAATAGACACAACCAAGCCAAAGATCAGAAGAAAAGATTTATTACTTGCAACAAATAAGGAGATGCTGTTAAAGTGCTGCACTCAATGTTAGTGAATTTGGAAAACTCAGCAGTGGCCACATGCTGTGTGGAAAAGGTCATTTTTCATTTCAATCCCAAAGAAAGGCGATGCCAGAGAATGGTCTAACTACTATACAATTGTGCTCATTTCACCTGCTAACAAGGTAATGCTCAAACTCCTTCAAGCTAGGCTTCAGCAGTACCTGAACCAAAAAATTCCAGATGTACAAGCTGGATTTAGAAAAGGCAGATGAACCAGAGATCAAATTGCCAACATCCAGTGGATCATAGAAGAAGCAAGAGAATTCCAGAAAAACATCTGCTTCATTGACTATGCTAAAACCTTTCTGTGGATCACAACAAATTGGAAAATTCTTAAAGAGATGGCAATACCAGACCACCTTAACATGTCTCCTGAGAAACCTGTATGCAGGTCAAGACTTAGCAACAGTTAGAACTGGACATGGAGCAACAGACTGGTTTAGAATTGGGAAAGGAGTACATCAAGGCTGTATACTGTCACCCTGCTTATTTAACTCCTGTGAAGAGTACATCATGTGAAATGCTGGGCTGGATGAGTCACAAGCTGGAACCAAAATGGCCAGGAGAAATATCAATGACCTCAGATATGCAGATGATACCACTTGAATGGAAGAAAGTGAAGAAGAACTTAAGAGCCTCTTGATGAGGGTGAAAGAAGAGAGTGGAAAAGCTGGCTTAAAACTCAGCATTCAAAAAATTAAGATCATGGCATCCAGTACCATACTTCACTGCAAATAGAAGGGGAAACAGTGGAAACAGTGACAGATTTTATTTTCTTGGGCTCCAAAACCACTGCTGATGGTGACTATAGCCATGAAATTTAAAAATGCTTTCTCCTTGGAAGAAAAGCTATTACAAACCTAGACAGTGTATTAAAAAGCAAGGACATCCCTTTGCCAACAAAAGTCTATACAGTCAAAGATATGGTTTTGTTTTTTCCAGCAGTTATGTACAAACGTGAGATTTGGATCTTCAAGAAGGCTGCGTGCTGAAGAATTGATGCTTTCAAATTGTGGTGCTGGATGAGAGTCCCTTGGATGGCAAAGAGATCAAACCAGTCAATTCTAAATGAAATTCACCCTGAATATTCACTGGTAGGACTGATACTGAAGCTGAAGCTCCAATAGTTTGAACACCTGATGTGAAAAGCTGACTCTTTGGAAAAGACCCTGATGCTGGCAGGAGGAGAAGGGGTGACAGAGGATGAGGTGGTTGGATGGCATCTCCAACTCAACTGACATGAATCTGAGCAAACTCCTGGAGATGGTGAAGGACAGGGAAGCCTGGTGTGTTGAAGTCCATGGGGTCACAAAGAGTCAGACACAACTTACTAAGCAACAACACAGGACACTGAGGATATTTCCCAAAGCAGTGCCTTCCCAGCAGCAAAACTGGAGAGGTTTTAAGCTAAGGGTACATGCATATTTATGAAGGTTTTAGGAGAGAAGAATTCACCACAGAATTGTGGCCAAGGTCCACAGAGTCCAAGCCTTAGCTGACTGAAAGCTGGAATTACGGTCAACTTCATAATTCCATCCTCCACCTCGGCAGGGGCCTTAGGTCCTGCAGAACTCAGGGACCGTATCAGATTATGCACATCCCTTGAGGAGGAACTAGGATGCTGCTTTATCACTGCACCATTGTTTGACTGCCTTTCCTCTGTTCCTATCTTCTTTTGTCCCCTTAAGAGCACTGATTCCTGGGACCTGTTCATGGGCAAGCATTGTGGCCAGGCTTAGATCAAAAAATGGCTTAAGCCAGAATGAGCTCTCCTATGTCAAGGAAGCCGTGCCTGGTTCTCTTTCTCCAAGGAGCCCCTACCCTATCTGCTTTCGTTATTACTTCTGCTCTGTAGATGAGAAAGTGGTCCTAGGTGCCACAAGCAGTTAATGGCAGGATGGCCATTCATCCCCTCATCCCCTCTTGTAGCCTCAATCATGCTCTCTCTCCCCATCAGCATTTAAGCAAATCTCTCCCGTTAACAAACAAGAAAGCCCTCTATTCCATCTTTCCTGGCAGTTCACACATTTCTATATACCTTCACAGCCCTGACTTGTTGAAAACTGTCCATCATTTTGCTGTCCCCACTTTCCTCATGTCAGGCAAGTGTGTGCTCCCCGGTTCTGTCTCGTCACAACAAAGATTTGGAGCGACGGACATTAAAGCCCTCGGTGAGTCACAGCTTTTGGGTCTTGGACAAATCGTGTTATAGCTCTATTTTATTTAGATAATTTTAGCAGGAGAATCCATCCTTGGAGTGTGAGAGCATGCCAACCCCAAGACATGAAGAGAAGAGTGGAGGAGCGTGCCGTGCGCTGGAGAGAGAGAGAGAAAACACTTTGGCTCCTCTTTTTATATGTTTTTCCCTCCCCCGGGCCTGCCCTATGTAAACTGGGCGAGCCAGGAGTGCTGTTTGTTCTACCCGAAGTCTTCGGACCTTCCTTTGACCTTCCATTGTTCTGTTTTCCCGGGCTTTTCCCTTCCTTGTCTTTTAGCCACCGCCATTTTGGACTCCTGTTTCCTATTGTACCCACCTAACAGTCATCTCCAGCTCCCTCCTCAACCTATTCTCATCTGGCTTCTGTCACTCTTGTCACTGACCCCTCTTGCTGAAATGCAACCATTTGGTTACATAGGGGAGAGAAATACCTACCTTTAATCGTTTATTTCTCTATCTTTCATCTGTCTGTCTACCATCTATCTAATCTTTTGACTGTGCCATGAGGCATGCAGTTTCTCATTTTCCAACCAGGGATCGAGCCCTTGGCCCCTGCATTGGACTGTGGAGTCCAAACCACTGAACCATCAGGGAAGTCCCATTCCTTTAACCATTTTAGGTTCTGGAATGGGGACCCTGTCAGTGAGACCGGCCAAAGACAGATTAACAAGAGGAAAACAAGTTTATTAACATGTGCATCGTGTATAACCCAGCAATGAGTAATGCCAGGAGGTGGTTAGAACATGGGTTTATGTACCATCTTAGGCTAAAACCTAAACCTTAACCTAAAATAAGGAAGCCTGGTGGACTTCAGTTCACGGGGTCACCAAGAGTGGGACACAACTTAGAAAGTGAACGACAACAAGGTTAAAACCAAAGGAAAGGGGTTTGGGGTTTCTGGGCAGAGGAGACAAGTTATGGGAAGATGACCAGGAAAAGCAGGTAGACAAGGGTTGTTTATTATGCCGACTGAAGTTCTGCTTTCTCCGTGGAAAACCTCCTCTTCTTGGGCTGGAAGAGGACCTTTCACAAATGGGAATTTCCTTATAAATGGAGGGCTTCCCTGGTGGCTCAGCTGGTAAAGAATCCGCCTGCCATGTGGGAGACCTGGGTTAGATCACTGGGTTGGGGAGATCCCCTGGAGAAGGGAACATCTACCAACTCCAGTTTTCTGGCCTGGAGAATTCCATAGACTGTATAGTCCATGGGGTCACAAAGAGTTGGACACAACTGGAGTGACTTTCACTTTCACTTTATAAATAGAGATTTGTTTTATAAAAGGAAAATTTGTACCTTGTGTTTAGAGCTCTTCATGCATCTGCTGTTTCTCAATAGCCTTTAGCTTGAAATAATCCTTATGCTGAAGGGGCATGTTTTGAGTGGCATATTCTGACACCCCTCATCTGAATCCAACTGGGACATCAGCCCTCTTGCCAGCTGTCTGCCTGACTTCACTGCCAACACACCCCACTGTCTAGGTGTACCTCCCACTTCTCTCCAGTCTCCTTTATCACTTCCTGTCCTCAGGGCCTGGTCCTCAGCATTCTCTCCCCACCACAGCCCGAGCCACCTACTCTTAGATGGTACTCTGACCACTCCTAAATTCTCTTGTGCACCTAGACCTTTCTTCTACACTCAGACCCCTTGTTCCTGAGGGTCTTCATTCAGATCTAGAACAGGCACACCGAAAAAGACATGTCCTATACAGTCAACAAAAACAAGACCAGGAGCTGATTGTGGCTCAGATCATGAACTCCTTATTTCCAAATTCAGACTTAAATTGAAGAAAGTAGGGAAAACCGCTAGACCATTCAGGTATGACCTAAATCAAATCCCTTATGATTATACAGTGGAAGTGAGAAATAGATTTAAGGGCCTAGATCTGATAGACAGAGTTCCTGATGAACTATGGACTGAGGTTCGTGACATTGTACAGGAGACAGGGATCAAGACCATCCCCATGGAAAAGAAATGCAAAAAAGCAAAATGGCTGTCTGGAGAAGCCTTACAAATAGCACTGAAAAGAAGAGAGGC
>SJYX01006760.1:17364-138705 GCA_006410675.1 Oreotragus oreotragus | reverse complement strand
CTTATGACCCAGCAATCCCACTGCTGGGCATACACACCGAGGAAACCAGAATTGAAAGAGACACATGTACCCCAATGTTCACTGCAGCACTGTTTATAATAGCCAGGACATGGAAGCAACCTAGATGTCCATAAGCAGATGAATGGATAAGAAAGCTGTGGTACATATACACAATGGAGTGTTATTCAGCCATTAAAAAGAATACATCTGAATCAGTTCTAATGAGGTGGATGAAATTGAAGCCTATTTTACAGAGTGAAGTAAGCCAGAAAGAAAAACACCAATATGGTATACTAACGCATATATATGGAATTTAGAAAGATGGTAATGATAACCCTCTATGCGAGACAGCAAGAGACACAGGCGTATAGAACAGTCTTCTGGAATCTGTGGGAGAGGGTGGGATGATTTGGGAGAATGGCATTGAGACAGGTATAATATCATATAAGAAACGAATCGCAGGTCCAGGTTTGAAGCAGGATACAGGATGCTTGGGGCTGGTGCACTGGGGTGACCCAGAGGGATGGTACGGGGAGGGAGGTGGGAGGGGGGTTCAGGATGGGGAACATGTGTACACCCATGGCGGATTCATGTTGATGTATGGCAAAATCAATACAATATTTTAAAGTAATTAGCCTCCAATTAAAATAAATTTAAATTTAAAAAAATGTGGGACATAGGCTTTATGCCCAGGAGCCCCACAGGGCCCTGCTTGGCATCAAGGTGACAATTCTTGATCAACCAGTTTTTTATTTCAAGACTTGTTTTGGTGACATTGGGCTTGGCGTAAGTATTCCATTTAGGGCCTGTTTTGTTTTTTGTTTTTAACTTATATTTTGGCTACACTGGGCCTTTCCTGCTGTATGCAGGCTTTCTTTAGTTGCAGTGAGGGGGGTCTACTCTCGAGTTGTGGTGCTCAGGCTTTCCTTGTTGCAGAGCACCGGTTCTAGGCGCGTGAGCTTCAGTAGTTGCGGCTCAGGGCCTTTAGAGTGTGGGTTCAGCTGTTGAGGCCCACAGGCTTAGTTGCTCCAAGGCATGTGGGATCTTCCTGGGTCAGGGCTTGAACCGGAGTCCCCTGCATTGGCAGGCAGATTCCTGTCCACACCAGGGAAGTCCCTGTTGTCTTGTTTTTAACAGTTCTTTTTGGTTGTAGAAGACCAAAACTGAAGCCAAGCTTGCAAAACATAAGGGTGCTTCCTGGCTCCTGGGACATCCTGAGATGTCCCCAAATCTAAGGTACCAGCAGGTCCAGGGATTCAAAGGATATCACCTGGACCTGTTTTCCATGTTTTGCTACCTCTCCATGCTGGCTTTGTCCAGCTATAAAGCTCCCAGCTTCCATTCCCCGAGCCTCCTGGAGGAAAAATCCAGCAATTTCAACAAGAATGCCAGCCTGGGTCACATGCCCAGTCCCGAATCACTTGCTGGAGCAGAGGGTGCCAATCACTCTCAGCCGAGCTGGGGTCCAAAGGCTGATCTGGAGATGGGGTGGTGATGTCAGCCCAATTGTGCCAGGAGAGAAGAGATGCTGGGAAATTAAAAACACATGTCTGCAGCATTTTAGAGAATAAGAAACAAGACTTCCCTGGCAGTCCAGTGGTTAAGACTCTGAGCTTCCACCGCATGGGGCGCAGGTTTGATCCCTGGTTGGGGAACTAAGATCCTGTATCCTACACACCACACAACAAGCATGACTACCCAGCTGCCCCCACCCGCCATCAAAAAAATAAAAAACAGGCTTTCAGAGCAGGGCAGAGATTTGTTAAGGTCATTAGAGAGCTCACTGAAGCCTGGACAGAATTCAGAGCCCTTGGTCTGACTCAGTGCCCCTACCTGGCTCGTGACTTGATTTACCCACAAGCTGTTTGTTCAGGTTCGAACAGCAACTGTCTACCCATGAAACCACAGTCTATGGATTCGGAGGAAAGAAACCCCTAAGAAAGCATTTCTGTGGCTTCAGGCTCCAAGCACAGCATGGCCCTGGGCCAGTCAGCTCTGAGTTAACTGCCCCACTTGGAGACCTCAGCCCCCAGAAAGGCTCCAGAGCCTGTTTAGCCATGTTAGGATGAATTTTTTTTATTTTGAAATCTTTTCTTCTTTTGTGGCTGTATCTTGCAGCCAACAAAGGTCTGTCTAGTCAAACCTATGGTTTTTCCAGTAGTCATGTATGGATGTGAGAATTGGACTATAAAGAAAGCTGAGGGCCAAAGAATTGATGCTTTTCAACTGTGGTGTTGGATAAGGCTCTTGAGAGTCCCTTGGACTTCAAGGAGATCCAGCCAGTCCATCCTAAAGGAAGTCAGTCCTGAATATTCATTGGAAGGATTAATGCTGAAGTTGAAGCTCCTATACTTTGGCCACCTAATGCAAAGAACTGACTCATTAGAAAAGACCCTGATGCTGGGAAAGGTTGAAGGCAGGAGAAGGCAGAAGGATGAGATGGTTGGATGGCATCACTGACTCAATGGACATGAGTTTGAGTAAATTCCAGGAGTTAGTGATGGACAGGGAGGCCTGGCGTGCTGCAGTCCATGGGGTCGGACACAACTGAGTAACTGAACTGAATTGAACCTGCAGCTTGTGGGATCTCAGTTCCCCAACCAGGGATTGAACGCAGGACCCAGCAGTGAAAACCTGGAATCCTAACCACTGAGCCACCAAGTGGTGATTTAGTCACCAAGTTGTATCTGACTGTTGTGACCCTATGGGCTGCAGCCCACCGGGCTCCTCTGTCCATGGGATTCCCCAGGCAAGAATGCTGGAGTGGGCTGCCCTTTCCTTCTCCAGAGGATCTTCACAACCCAGGGATCAGACCTGGGTCTCCTGCATTGCCGGCGGGTTCTTTACTGACTGAACCACCAGGGGAGTCCTCTGTTTTGAAATAATTTTGAACTTACAGAAGCTGTCTTTAAAACAGTGCAAAGAACCCCTGTACACCGTATGATGCAGTCACTAGTTGCTAGCATTTTGCTATATCCCCTTTATATTTCCAAGAATGACTTTAGTTGCGGACATGATGTTGCTTCACCCTCAAATTCTTCACCCTGTATTAAAAAACAAGGGTGCTCTTTCCTATTATGGCACAATTCTCAAAATCCAGAGGCACAAGACTATTATCTAGTATATACATTTTATCAATGGTCCCAGTCATTCTCACTATGGCAGTTCTCCACTCTATGGTATCTGGTCCAGGAACAAACTTGTTTTTTGTTGCCCTCTTTAATTTCCTTCAGTCTTTTCATCTCTCATGACCCTGCGAGCTTTGCAGCACCTAGGTCAGTGGTTTTATAACTAACCTGGTCCACTGGACACTTTAATCAATAGAAGTTGACGAGAGTCCAGATGAGGAATTCAGGGAAGGGTTAAAGGGGACTTCTATGGCAGCAGTGGGGAGGGGAACAAGAAACAGGTGCTCAAAAGCTGGAGGGCTGGTTCCTTAAACACAGTGAAGGTGGGGGAAAATCTGTGGATGGAGCTGGAGGGGTGTCTTAGGTGGTCTGCCCACCCCTTTGGTGGTGCTGTATGCAGGAATCACGTGCTTTTGCTCCCAGCACCTCAGAAGCAACAGTTTGTGGCCTTGAAGATGTGCTGTGTGCTCATTCGAGTCTGACTCTCTGTGACCCCACGGACTGTAGCCCACCAGGCTCCTCTGTCCATGGGGTTTTCCAGGCAAGAATACTGGAGTGGGTTGCCATTTCTTCCTCCAGGGGATCTTCCGACCGAGGGATGGAACCCACATTCTTGCATCTCCTTCACTGATAGGCAGGTTCTTTACCACTAGTGCCACCTGGAAAGTACCAATAATGAGTGAGTGGCTCAGTCATATCCGACTCTTTTCCACCCCATGGCCTGTAGCCTGCCAGTCTCCTTTTTCCATGGAATTCTCTAGGCAAGAATACTGGAATGGGAAGCTGTTCCTTTCTCCAGGGGACCTTCCCAACCCAGGGATCGAACCCAGGTCTCACACTGCAGGCAGATTCTTTGCCATCTGAGCCACCAGGGAGGTCCATGTGGCCTTTCTATTCCTTATTGTTCATAATTACCGACTGCGTTTTGTCCCTTATCGTTGCTTGTTGTTTAGTCACTAAGTCATGTCTGACTCTTAGCAATTGCATGGACTGCAGCACGCCAGGCTTCCCTGTCCTTCACCATCTCCCGGAGCTTACTCAAACTCATGTCCATCGAGTTGCTGATGCCATCCAACCGTCCCATCCTCTGTTGCCCCCTTCTCCTCCTGCTCCCAATCTTTTCCAGCATCAGGGTCTTTTCCAATGAGTCGACGCTTCCCATCAGCTGGCCAAAGTATTAGTCCCTTACAGTTCCTTTTATTCTGTTGCTCAGGAGACAGTTTTCCAGGAGCACTTGCAAGCACTCTGGTGGGGGTTGGGGTGGTCTCCGGTCCCCACCTGTCTCAGTTTTAGCCGACAGCCCACATTTAAACATGTTTCCCTGGTGATTCTAATGCCCTCTCTGATCTGAGAACCACCAGAGTCCTGCTGCTGTCAAGGAGGCAGGAAAATATGACTGGGCCCGCCTCTTACTCACTAGGGTCCCCACACCTGGCTCAGTGCCTGGGACCCAGTAGGGCTCAGTAAAGAGGAGACCTGGGAGGTGTGCAGACCAGGGGCTCCAGCCCAGCTATGCTATGGAGTGGCTGGGGCAATGGCCCACCCTTTTCAGCCTCACTCTCCCCATTTGTAACCTCAGCGTGGGGGTAGAGGCTTGCAGCTTCAAAGCTTGTTTGTTGACCCTTGGAAGGTTGAGTCAGGGCACCCCTTTCCTCCCGCACTGGGAGCTGGACCTCCAATGTCAGTCAGTCACTCAAATTCATCAAACGTAAACAAATTGTTTATGTAAATTCATTGACGGGAACTATGACTTGCTTCTAACTGATGGAATTTGGCAAAGATGATGGGAAGTCATTTCCTTGATTAGGTTACATCATACAAGGCTCCCTCTTTGAGGACTGGAAATTCTCCTTGCTGGCTTGAACTGAGCTGCCATTCTGGGGAGGCTCATGTGGCCAGCCTCTGGGGTCTGCAGATGGCTTCCAGCTGACAGCCCACAGAATCTGGGGCCCTCGTTGGGGGCGGGAGGGCAAGGAGGAGGGTCAGCAGGCACCAGGCACCAGGCCCCAGAATCCGTGTGCAAAACAGCATTGGTCTCCCCACGTACAGATGTGAAACAAGTTCTATTTTAGAATACGGGTGTATTTTCTGAAACGTCTTTCTTGATTCCATGTCTGGCCCAGACACACCAGACTCAGCCAACACTGAGGGCAGGGCCTCTGCAGCCCGTGGATGGGTCTGTCTGCACTCACTGTGACTAAGAAGGTCTGCAAGGAGAAAGGGGGTACGGGGGGGCAGTTCTCTCACACCTGGCCCTGTGTCAGGAAGACTTTCAGCAGAGGTGGAAGGGCCACCCTGACCTCTGCAGCGGCCCCCACTGGTTCGCCAGCATGGGATGAGGGGCCCAGTGGCTGGGTCCTTAGTCTCAACCACAGGTGTTTCTTCCCTATTCCTCCTCTGGACCCTGAACTCCCCATGTCCAAATCCTTCCTCTCCAGGACCTGTGGATGGTCCTCTTCATCTCGCTAAGGGAAGCTCTGGCCCTCGATCTCTGATCTTGTCCCACACGCCTGAAAATTGAGGGGCTTGCTTTCCCACCGGTTCTGTAATTTGCCGGCTGCATCCTGAAGGCAGCCGAAGTGTGAGGTGCCGATTGCTGTTATGTCTGAGTCTTGCCACCCCGTGGACTGTACCCTACCAGGTGCCTCTGTCCATGGGATTCTCCAGGCAAGAAAACTGGAGGGGGTAGCCATTCCATCTCTGGGTGAACTTCCCAATCCAGGGATCGAACCCAGTTCTCCTGCATTGCAGGCAGATTCTTTACTGTCTGAGCCACGAGGGAAGCCCAAAGGCAACGAGGTCTCATATTTCCACCTAAGCTTTGCTCCAGGGCTGCCTACCTCCAGGGAGGGACTAGAACTCTGCTGGGAAAGAGCCGCCACACTCGGGCCTTGAGAGTGCTAATCCAAACAAACACACTGGATCCGTCTCCACTCCATCTCTCCCCCAAGAGTGAGACCAGGCTGATGCTGTACCCACACATGCAGCTGGGAGACTGGCCAGCGACTATAGGAGCTGAAGTTCAGCCACACAGGAGGGTGTGAGGTCAAGTAACAGTGATGGAGACCCCGCTGACTGCTGGTTTACAGGGCAGAGTCGGGTTCCTGCACCATGGAATTCTCTAGGCAAGAATACTGGAATGGGAAGCTGTTCCTTTCTCCAGGGGACCTTCCCAACCCAGGGATCGAACCCAGGTCTCACACTGCAGGCAGATTCTTTGCCATCTGAGCCACCAGGGAGGTCCATGTGGCCTTTCTATTCCTTATTGTTCATAATTACCGACTGCGTTTTGTCCCTTATCGTTGCTTGTTGTTTAGTCACTAAGTCATGTCTGACTCTTAGCAATTGCATGGACTGCAGCACGCCAGGCTTCCCTGTCCTTCACCATCTCCCGGAGCTTACTCAAACTCATGTCCATCGAGTTGCTGATGCCATCCAACCGTCCCATCCTCTGTTGCCCCCTTCTCCTCCTGCTCCCAATCTTTTCCAGCATCAGGGTCTTTTCCAATGAGTCGACGCTTCCCATCAGCTGGCCAAAGTATTAGTCCCTTACAGTTCCTTTTATTCTGTTGCTCAGGAGACAGTTTTCCAGGAGCACTTGCAAGCACTCTGGTGGGGGTTGGGGTGGTCTCCGGTCCCCACCTGTCTCAGTTTTAGCCGACAGCCCACATTTAAACATGTTTCCCTGGTGATTCTAATGCCCTCTCTGATCTGAGAACCACCAGAGTCCTGCTGCTGTCAAGGAGGCAGGAAAATATGACTGGGCCCGCCTCTTACTCACTAGGGTCCCCACACCTGGCTCAGTGCCTGGGACCCAGTAGGGCTCAGTAAAGAGGAGACCTGGGAGGTGTGCAGACCAGGGGCTCCAGCCCAGCTATGCCATGGAGTGGCTGGGGCAATGGCCCACCCTTTTCAGCCTCACTCTCCCCATTTGTAACCTCAGCGTGGGGGTAGAGGCTTGCAGCTTCAAAGCTTGTTTGTTGACCCTTGGAAGGTTGAGTCAGGGCACCCCTTTCCTCCCGCACTGGGAGCTGGACCTCCAATGTCAGTCAGTCACTCAAATTCATCAAACGTAAACAAATTGTTTATGTAAATTCATTGACGGGAACTATGACTTGCTTCTAACTGATGGAATTTGGCAAAGATGATGGGAAGTCATTTCCTTGATTAGGTTACATCATACAAGGCTCCCTCTTTGAGGACTGGAAATTCTCCTTGCTGGCTTGAACTGAGCTGCCATTCTGGGGAGGCTCATGTGGCCAGCCTCTGGGGTCTGCAGATGGCTTCCAGCTGACAGCCCACAGAATCTGGGGCCCTCGTTGGGGGCGGGAGGGCAAGGAGGAGGGTCAGCAGGCACCAGGCACCAGGCCCCAGAATCCGTGTGCAAAACAGCATTGGTCTCCCCACGTACAGATGTGAAACAAGTTCTATTTTAGAATACGGGTGTATTTTCTGAAACGTCTTTCTTGATTCCATGTCTGGCCCAGACACACCAGACTCAGCCAACACTGAGGGCAGGGCCTCTGCAGCCCGTGGATGGGTCTGTCTGCACTCACTGTGACTAAGAAGGTCTGCAAGGAGAAAGGGGGTACGGGGGGGCAGTTCTCTCACACCTGGCCCTGTGTCAGGAAGACTTTCAGCAGAGGTGGAAGGGCCACCCTGACCTCTGCAGCGGCCCCCACTGGTTCGCCAGCATGGGATGAGGGGCCCAGTGGCTGGGTCCTTAGTCTCAACCACAGGTGTTTCTTCCCTATTCCTCCTCTGGACCCTGAACTCCCCATGTCCAAATCCTTCCTCTCCAGGACCTGTGGATGGTCCTCTTCATCTCGCTAAGGGAAGCTCTGGCCCTCGATCTCTGATCTTGTCCCACACGCCTGAAAATTGAGGGGCTTGCTTTCCCACCGGTTCTGTAATTTGCCGGCTGCATCCTGAAGGCAGCCGAAGTGTGAGGTGCCGATTGCTGTTATGTCTGAGTCTTGCCACCCCGTGGACTGTACCCTACCAGGTGCCTCTGTCCATGGGATTCTCCAGGCAAGAAAACTGGAGGGGGTAGCCATTCCATCTCTGGGTGAACTTCCCAATCCAGGGATCGAACCCAGTTCTCCTGCATTGCAGGCAGATTCTTTACTGTCTGAGCCACGAGGGAAGCCCAAAGGCAACGAGGTCTCATATTTCCACCTAAGCTTTGCTCCAGGGCTGCCTACCTCCAGGGAGGGACTAGAACTCTGCTGGGAAAGAGCCGCCACACTCGGGCCTTGACAGTGCTAATCCAAACAAACACACTGGATCCGTCTCCACTCCATCTCTCCCCCAAGAGTGAGACCAGGCTGATGCTGTACCCACACATGCAGCTGGGAGACTGGCCAGCGACTATAGGAGCTGAAGTTCAGCCACACAGGAGGGTGTGAGGTCAAGTAACAGTGATGGAGACCCCGCTGACTGCTGGTTTACAGGGCAGAGTCGGGTTCCTGCTTCTCCCGAGTCCTAGGGCCACTATGTGACCTGTTCCCAGTGCAGACAGGAGCTATGGCAGGTCACTGCTGTCGGGGGGCGGGGGTTGGGGCTGGGACGCTCTTGATGGTCTGATGATTCAGACCCTGCCTGAGCAGCTAGAAACCAGAGATGCGAAGTCTCAGAGCACGAGGCTCCTCACGGAAAAGGCAACACACAGGTCCGCTGCACTTCAGTCAGTCCTGGAAGGTCACGGCCTCTCCCGTGTGGACAGGTCTGCTCCCACTGACCGCCCGTCTGCTCGGCTGCCGTCTCCAGGTGGGAAATACAACCAAGATGAACGTGACGCCCTGTTTCAACCACCAATCGAGACGTTCCACCTTCCCTTGCCCCGAAAAAAGGGGCACAGTGGCCTCTCAAGTTTTCTGGCAAAACCCGGATACAGTGAAAGGTGTTTTGAAAGGACTGCCAAAGGTTTTAAAGAAACTGTTAGTGTTGAACTTTAAAAAGCTGCCCTTCATCAAGAATCAATTCACCTAGAAGTTCAAGTCTCTTCTGTGTCCTTTGCAAAATCCTGAGGGTGGCGGGGTGGAGGGTGGGGGGGGAGTAACAGTGGTCTCAGGAAAAGGGCTTCGCAATGGTGAAAAAAATCTTTTCTAAATAGGCTTATTCAAAAAGCAAGCCTGGCAGTGACCAAAACAACTACCGTCTGCAAAATGGATTTCTTTCCCAGGGAAAGAGTTCCCAAGTTTTATAACCAAGAGGGTATTTCATGATTATTGTATTTTCCTCACATGATTATAAGCTGGAGCAAGGCTGGAAACCCTGGAGGGTCCTGACCACAAAGTGCCAATAGTCCAGTCACCTGTTGGGGCCAGATGCCAAATTCAAAGGGGCTCCATGACGCCAGACCCATCTACTTCCCACCTCACAGATTCCCAGAAGGGATGAGAAGCCGACAGTACCTCCCCACCCAAAAGAACAGAACACTCACTTGGGGAACTCAAGTGTGATGCTTGCTTTTAAAGTTTATTGACAACTGTTTGGTCCCAACACACAAAACAGCACTTGAACCACAAAAGAAGTGTTCAAACAAAGTAGACAGTTGAGAAAAACATCTCTTCCCCCCAAATCAATTCAAAACAAAGAGTGCAAGATGGGAAAGGGGGTTTTAGTGATAACTTGTCTTTTTTTTTTTTAAACAGATAAATCTGATATACTCTTTCCACCCAGAAATAAAGTATTTCATTGTCTTAATTCTCATACGTCATTTTGTCACATCAATTAAGCCTCTAGATAAAAAAATAGATAGCAACTGGACTGGCCGTTGCGGAGAACATTACAGACACCATGAGCTTTGCACATCTTCAAACGGTGACTGTTAAGAGTCATGCACACGTCCCAGGCTCCTGGCGACTTCAGTGAACGGTTCGACCACACCCACACAACAGCGCACAACTCCAGTCTCTTCTTTGTCTGGTGCCCAAAGAAGCTGCTCTTTGAGGCTGTTCCAAGTGACTTGTAATGGTGCCCCAGGCGTTTGTTAAAGTCTACTTTCTCTACCTTCAAGCAAAACTAAAGTCCACATGTGCAAATTCAGCCTTACGAAATATTAGAACAAGGCCACTGATGTTCTCAACACCATCTTTATCACTATGTTTAAAAGCTTTCTAAAAAAAGTGCACCTCTGCATTTTACTGACTGTCACACTATGTCTGTAGAGGACATGCCTTCGGGAAGACTGCATGCCACGATGCCTACAAGGCTTTCCCAGGGCCGCTCCGTCTTGGTCGGGGCTGTGTGCTGAGAACTGGGAATCGTTGGCTTCATTAAGATTTGGGGAACAAAAAATCTTACTTGTAAAAAATCTCTCAACAGCCCTTATTTTGTGGCATTTTATCAAAATGCTGGCTATGAAATCAGAGCCCATTTTCTGGCTTTCTAGAAGTTACAAAATAGAATCATTTCCCCAAAAGAAACCATCTAACTAGTGGAAGACCTTATGCCCACAGGTTTTTTCCTGCTCTATGAATGAATCCGCCTTTTTGCCCAACAAATACAACCCATTGTAAATGTCAGGTTTCTCCAGGAGGCGTAAGAGGCCGCCAGTCACCGGATGCCTCAGCCACCTCAAGGCGAAGGTCACTCCACAGGGCAGTGCTCCCTCAAAGGCTGGCTTTCCATAAATGCCAACATCAGACACCAAAAAAAAAACCCCAAACAAACCCAAACATGCTTTCAACAGCGAGAAGTAACAGTAAAAGCAGACGCTATTAAAAGACACTGAGTTAGCAGACACAAACACATAGACACGCGCATACAGAGCTTCCCAGCTATCAAAACCAGCTTTAAAATTACGAATACAAGGTTAAGCTGATCAACCTTGGCCTTCCTATGTACAGATAGAATTTCTGCCTCTTCCTAGTGGAAAGAGCATCGATACCGTTCCTGTCAAAAGCACCTCCCTCCTCACCTCTGATTTGTAATTTATGCATTTGATGCATATTCTAGAAAATCAGACTCTCTTCCCAACGCTGCCTTTCGACACACAATAATGTGTGTTGGAATTCAAATGCTGACTTTAAATTCATGACTCCAAGACCATCTTCTTTTCCTTAACCTAATCCATGTCAAACTAGAACATAAAAGGGAAGCTTAAAACATCTTTGACTTTCTAGAAAGCTCAATGGAACCCCAAAGTGGAAACATTTTAAAAAATTTGAGATGAAGCCACATTTGTCAACTACAGACATAGTTAAATAAAAAAACAAGGCATGCTTACAAGTCACATGGAAGCCAGGAGCCTTCACATCCAACCAGGACATAGACTCCTCCTGCCTTGCCCACCCTTCTTCAGTAAGTGATCGCGCAGGATCACTGAACAGACTTTTGCTTCATCACCATCTCATGCATTTGATTAATACTGTCTGAACACATCAGTAAACACAGGCTTAGAGACTACATTATGCTACATGTAAGATTTTACCACTGGCGTGGCTTGATGGAAGTAAGACCACTTCCTGCGAGCTGAGTTCTCCCTGCCGTCTTCTTACGGAACACCATTTATTATACTTCATAATAATTAAGAAAAATTTGTTAAAATATATTAAGGATTCTTTAACAAATGCCGGGATTTTTTTTTTTCCCCAAACAAGTGGGGGAGAAAAAGAAAAGAAAGAAAAACTTCAGCTTAAAGCTGCATTCAATGTAAAAGAAACAAAACATATGGAACATGTCTAAAGATGAAATAACTGGCTTCTGGGGGAAAACAGAAAAGGTTGTGTTTTTCAACCTGCTTTTGTGTGCAGAATCAGACAGTGTTTTCCCATCCTAATTCTATGTTCAAACGAGACTCAAAGCTTGGTTATAGGTGCAAAGGAAAAGTTGGCTGCCAATTTTACTCTATTTTTGGGTTGCTTTTTGGCTGGGCTTTCCATGGGGTCCTTGCTGAGCAGCGACTCGGGGGTTTCTGAGGAGGGGCTGGGAGGCGCTGGGACAGCTGCCGAGACACCAGGTGAGCCGGGATCAGGGGGCAGGTTTTCGTTCTTTATTGGTACTGGAATTTCAATTTTCTCTTCTTGGTTTAAAATCATAATTTCTGTAAACACAGGAAAGCAAAACATATTCAGTTCTAGGACCTGCCAGCAGTGTTGGTTTTCAGTTCCTCGCATTTCTCAAAAAATTAATCCCCGATCATCACAAACATGGTCTGATTTACACATTAGCTCTGCGGCCAATACCAGGTATCACATAAGTCAGGTATTTAAAAACTGCGTCTCTGCTCTTCCTTGAAATACAAAACTTCAGAGACCATCATTTTGGGCTACAAATCAATGGGCTGTTCGTGGTTTAAAAACACTTTTTTTCTGCTTTCTCTGCCCATTCATTCTCTGTCAGGTAGTGAAGGACCCAGAAAGCCACATGTGACCTAATGACTTTCAGACCAGAAGGGCCCTGGTACCAGGGAGCCCTGGCTCATTCCCCAGCTCCAAAGGGATCTAGGGTAGGGGAGGCAGGCACACAGGCAGGCAGAGCTGAGGGGAGAACCACACGGAGTCAGAAATACCCTCCAGGAAGAGGGGCTTCCCTGGGAGTCCAGCGGTTGAGAATCCACCTGGCACTGCAAGGGGCGCAGGTCTGACCCCTGGTCGGGGAACTGGGCTCTCCCGTGCCATAGAGCTCCTGAGTCCAGGCACCATAACTAGAGTCCAGCTGCCACAACGAAGGACCCCGCACGATGAGCGAAGATCCTGCGTGCCGAGACTGAGACCCGACACAGCCAAATAAGCACACAAATATGTATTTTTTAAACTCCAGAAAGAGAAGCAGCCCACTTCTGCAGCGCCCTGAGCCACAAGTACCAATGATTAGCCTGCTGTGTGGACAGAGCCACACCACTTGGAAGAGATGCGTCCTGTACCTCGGGCTCCCATTGCGTGTGCAAGGGGCTCCCACACCGAAGGCTCACAGTGGCCCAAAGTGACAGCAGGGACACAGAGCCTCAGCTCAGCTCTCAGGCTGACACTCTCAGGGGAAAAATCATGGACAGACCTGTCAACACCAGTCGAGATGGCTGAACTCAGTACACTAAACACACCAAGGCTACACCCACGGAAGAGCCACCATCAGTTTCCTATCAAGTCTAGGCTTGTAAGGACATCAGCCCTGCCGTCACCACAGTCCAGGTCCACCCAGCAGCCAGGGAGGTTCACGTCTCCCTAACCATCTTCCAGACAAACAGCCTCTTTCAGGTTCTTTCTCTGGGTGACAGGGCCAGAGACTGGTAAGAAGACTGAGGCCTGTGGTCAGCAGCAGGGTCGTCTCCTGGACAGCAGCGTCAGAAGAGCAGGGAAGGACCCGTCATGACAGAGGAGATGACGGGGAAAGGCCCTCCTCAACACGGCAGGCGGGCCAGCCTCTTGGGGCCGGCGATAGGGCATGAAGACGAGAGGCCGGGGCTCCAGTCCTGGCTCTGCCCCTTCCTGGCCGGGCACCCTGGGGCCCGGGCCACCCCTGACCGCGCCACAAGCTGGGGTTTAAGATGCAGATGCCCCCTCCCTCCCCTACTCACAGCCCCCTGGAGCCCCAGGACCCTCTGAGACCTTCAGCTCGTGTCTGGTGGCGGGTAGGGATTGCCCCTGGAGCTGCTGCGCTTTACAAAGTGGGGAGCACAGCCGAGGAGGCCCCCACGTGCTGCTCCGTGGGCACCCCACCCAAGCTCAGTTGCAGTGTCCTCAACACCACTGTCGTGCCCTGGCCTGCTGCTTCGCCAGCACCTCAGGCTGTGAGCCCAGCCCTGCAGAAAAGCTGACAGAAGGGTCTGGACTAATCCTCACAAGGATTTTTGTGCCTGCAAAGGTAGAGTGGCTCCCCACTTCCAGCACAGTTAACATCTTGGCGGGAAGTGTCTGCTAACTAAAGCCATGAGAACCCACCCGCCGAGGGATGCAGTGTCTCCCACCTGAAGGCTCCTGAGGGTGCTCCTCAAACCAGATGAGATCGGCAGCCTGGAGAACGACGGGATCCGGCCTCAGCTGCGGGGACGGCAGGCAGGAGGGGACGGGCGCGCACAGGAGATCCACCGGGGAGTCGTCGGTCAGGCGCAGCAGCTCCTGCTCCACAGGATGGGGCCCTGGGGGAGGCGGGCGGGGGCGGGAGGAGGTCTGCTCAGGACCAGGGGGCCGTGGTCCATGCCCGAGGTGCGCCTTCTCCCTGACTCTCTGAGTTCAGGACGTACTCAAGAACACCAGGTTTTTTTTTAAAAAAACAACCCATTAACAGAAAAGGTCTGAGTCCTCTCTCTAGTAAGTAAATATGCTGCAGCCAGGATCGCCCGATTTGTGTTCTTATGAACAGCAAAGGACAATTAAAAAGCCCATAGCAAGTCCTTGAAAGGAGCAAATGTTCAGCATTAGAGGACTTGGGTCCCAGTTCTGTCACGGCCTCGCTGCGTGCTCTCAGGTAAGCTACTACTTCCGGAATTTCAGTTCTTGGTTAGGATGGAGGTGACTGCTGGAGGCTGTGCTGACAGCCTGAGAGGACGAGCTACATCCGGGTGCTATGTAGAACTGTAAAATGCTACAGAGCCAATCACCCGATCAACACAGAGCACAGCAGCGCTTGTAACTATTTAAAACGACATGCAGAGCCCTAAGATAAAATGGCAATGGGCGCAGAAGTCAAGTGAGCTGATCCCTATCCTGTACCCAGGGAGGGCCACATAAAGTCGGGGCACCTCGATGACACACTTCTAACACTAGTGCATTCCTATCAACTCTTTCCCAGGGAAGTCCTGCGATCAAGACCCCGCGACACAACTTCAGTCAGTGGTTGGGCTCCGCAGCCCCCTTCCCCGCCAGCCTTTGACCGTAGCTTTCTGAGTCCTTGCCCTGGCCACTCTTGGCAAGAACCTTGGGAAGTCAGTTTAGAGGAATCCCCTCACCCCTGATATCTCATCAAGCTCCTCATCCCACCCCACCCGCAACCTCTGAGGTCTAAGAACCCTCTCAGGTCAGCCAGAATCTTCTGAGTTGGACATCTTCTCTTGAGAGTTTCCCAGTCACCGACACCCTGGCTCTACTCCTTGACTGAAAGCCTCACTTGTCCTTGCCTGCAGAGCTAAGCTCCATCTCCCTTTCCGAGGGCAGCAGAGTTGATCCCACTGCAACTGTCTTCAAGTATTTTAACAAGCATCAGAATCGCTTTTAACATCTGAACAGGGCTGCCATACTGTCCTAACAGGGGCTACCAACAGCCTTCAAGAAACTTAACTGGTCAACCATCAAACGCAGGCCAGTTTTTTCTCTGTTATTAACCAAACACCAGACTCCTTTGGAAAATGTGCCAACACTTTGCTTTAAAGAATGAAGATGACCCTGCTGTTGTCCCTTCTCCCGACCCACTCTGACTCCACCCCAAGCCGCGTCCTGGAGACGCCACCAGAGTTTTCCCTCTCTCACCGTCGCCACCCACTCCGAGTCTGAGTTCCGAGGCCGGGGGAGACTCGGGCACCTCCAGGATGCGCTTGGGAGCTGAGGGCTGGGTCTCATGACTGGCAGGGGAAAGACCGAGTGAACTCACGCGACCTGGAGGACAGAAGACTCCCGTCAGAGGGGGAGCAGATGACAGGCCCGGGGCTTGTGAAGGGGGTCAAGGATGGGGCATACTTACTTTTCATGTCATTTTTTAATACTACAATTCTCTTATGACCATGTCCTTTTATCCAGACCACCTGCAAACAAGACATACTACTGGTTATGAGTGGAAAAGGAGGGGAAATAAACCCTAAAATTCTATGTCTGGTAACATACTTAAACATACTAGGATTTAAAAAGTAAATTAATGTCACAAAAAATTTTTCGACACTTTGTTTTAAAGCAACAGAGGATGGAGACACACGCCCCTTATAAAAAGCTGTGTAGTCTTAGAAATCATGAGACTTGGTTTTACTCCTTATGGCTCTTAAAGACATCACCTCCCAAATACCAGCTCTGGTATATAAATGAAGTCGGTTCTCATGCGGGAGCTCTTACCAGCTTTTCCAGATACTATGTTCACCTTAAAAAGAATGAATGGCTCCCTCATGCCTCTCAAGCTAAAGCTCACTAAACCTAAAACGAAGACCCCTACCTAATCATGCTGCCGCCGCCTCTGCCAAGAAAGGGGCAGCAGTGGCCCATGGCTCCCAGCACTACCCTCACACGCTTCTGTCACCAAGCTCCTCACCTCGCTCTCCAGCTGTCCCAGCCTCGTGTCCTTTCCCACTTCAAATGCCAGGCTCCTCCTCCCCTCCTGGTTCTCTCCACTCCTCCATGGACAGCACCCCTAGGCTCCTCTGCTCTCCCCACGGAGTCCCTGCCCCCGTAACTGAGCTCTTACTCCACGGTGAGGCACCCACTGGCCCCCCTACTTCTCACTGCCCTGCGCCTGCTCACAATGCCCGCCCCTCCTCTCTTCATCACGTGGTTAATCAGCTTCTGCACGTCGTGAGGACTCTGCTCTGGGATCCCCATGCCTGGTCTTCCTCCAATGAATTTAACAAAGGTTTGCAGAATGAAGAAGAAACACTAGAAGTATTTTTTGGGGGGCCAACAGTATGTATGTTTTGAAAGGACTGGTTCAAAATGCCTGCCTTTTCATTCTGTCCAACAGAGAACACCCTTTAAGAAACTCAGAAAACGCCCACCTGCGGGATGGCTCCCAGCAGCTCCTCCACACTACTGAAGCCATACGTCTTGGGCTGCAGTGCTTCTCCCACATACTTGGTATAGGCCGTGGAAAATTCATGAAGGAAAAGCTGCTGGTAGTGGTAAGTATGAAGCAAAGACCGAACGTTCTTGGCAAACACAGACAGACTTGTGAGCTTCACACACTCCTCTGTCTTGTCATTAGTAAAAACCTGGTCCAGGAGAAAACAGCAGTATGAGAAACTTCCAAAGTGACAGGTCCTGCCTCCTGGGAGAGAGGGTCTCTGAGAGTGAAGAGAGATGCCAAGTCAAACTTGAAAATGGGTCATAAGCCAGGGAGGACAGGAGCCTGATTTAAGGATCTCCTCCAAGAGAGGACTACAGCCTTGAGCAACTCTCATCTGTCTGCAGGCCTCCGGCAGCAGACGTCTGAAGAAATGGTGTGTCAGAAAGCAAGGAAACCGGTATACTCAGCGAAAGGAGGCAGTGAGGAGGAGAGCTGACCTGCAGGTGGGCAGAGCGGCAGCAGACAGTGGGGACTGAGGCCACCGACACTCATCTCCCCAGGACACTGGGACGCAGGCGACAACTTCAGTGTCCTTTCAACAACAAAAGCACAAAACTCCTCTGTCCTCAAGAAACTAAATAAATCTCTTTACATAAGACTTTCAGTCTTTAACATGCCCTCCCTGGAGATCTCTGAGAGAAGGGATCTTTCCCAGCCTTAGCTGGCCATGGGAAGCCTTTCGTCCTGAAATGTCGTACAACTAGCAGCCATATCTTAGTTCATACTTGTTCTGATGTGTGTGCTCAGTGTCCAACTCTTTTGTGACCCCTTGGACTGTAGCCCGCCAGGCTCCTCTGTCCACGGAATTCTGCAGGCAAGAACGGGTTGCCATTTCCTACTCTCGGGGATCTTCCTGACCCAGGAACTGAACCCACCTCTCTTGCCCTTCCTGAACTAGCAGGCTGATTCTTTACCACGAGCGCCACCTGGGAAGCCCTAGGTGTCCTTTCCAGATAGCAAATTCACAAGAGTGTGGACTTATAGCCATGGGGGCTGAGGAGACAGACACCCAGAGCAGGGGGAATTCTTGTTAAACTGATCTAACAGAAATCTTGCAGAAGGCAGGCTAGGATGATCAAATAACAATGGCAGGGAAGTTCTCTCCAACCTGGGCGAGGGGACCCATCAAGGGAGAATATCAAGGACAAGGTATGGTCTAGAAGGCGGTCAAGGGCGCTCGATTAACGTTTGCCCAAGGAGAGAGCTTTTAAATTATTTAATTATCAGTCGCGTGGCTGTGTGGCAACAATCGTTTTCTTACATTGCTGACTTAGTTAACATCCTAGCTAAAATCAATTTCTTTGGGGGGACTATATTAGGTTTCTGGTATTAAAGTTACTTTAGGTTCATAAAAGAAGTGGTGTGCTTCCTATCTTTTCTTTTTTTCTAGATGACCTAGAAGAGGTTTTTAAAAGGTTGGCGTTATTTGTTCTTTAGGTGAGCTGAAACTCAGTTCTTAACCCATCTAGTTCTGGTGCCTTTGGGGCTTTTTTTTTTGGCCATACGGTGGGGCATGCAAGAATCATACTTTCCCTGACCACCCTCCCTGCAGTGGAAGATCAGAGCCCTAACCACTGGACTGCCGGGGAAGTCCCCCTGGTGCCTTTTGTCACTAACAAAAATTTCAGTGATCTTCAGTCTCAAAAATTTGTGTTAATTGGTCTAAGTTTTAACGTCTTAAAAATCTGGAGTCAATCTGATCTTTTTACTGGGATCTTATTTATTTCTCCTAGGACGTTAAGTGACCACCTGGTGAACATCCAGTCAACCTTCCTTTCTGACCTGCATCTGACTGGTAAGTGACTTGAAGCCATCACATAAGCCATCTATTCAGAAAGCGGTGACAGCAGCAGCATCCAGCCCAGCACAGGAAAAGGCACCTCAGTCCAAGGGGAAAGAGGCTGGGGCTCTCGACCCCGCTTGTCACCTGCCTGGGCAGGATGCCTGCCCCTGCCAAGGCCTCTGCTCATCTGTAAAACGAGCAATCAGCCTAATCTGGACCATTCCGTGATCAAGAGATACCCGATAGAGTGATTTTCTTTATGGTAGTTCCAGAATCATTACCATTCATACCTCAACTAGGTAAGGCAGACTCTTCAGAAGTTCGGTCAAGGTCATGAACCCGTATTCACAGGGGTTGAGAGGAGTGCTGTGGGCGCTCTCATAGTGTCTCTTGAGCTCATCGACAGAAAGGTGGGTGGCTCCCTCCCAAGACATCAACAGCACCAGCAGCTGGGCAGTGAGCGCACGCAGAGACTTGCGATCGATCAGCTGAATCTGTTTGCCAGATTCCATATCAGCAACCTGGGGGAAACAAGAATGCACCCTCTCCAGGACTCGAGAGATGGCCCGAGTCACACCCTGATCATCTAGTTTCAGACTGGCGAGCGAGGCCATCAGAGGAAGATCTGTTTTTCTGCAACACTGGAGTACAGTGAATGGGTGTGCTGCACGTTCTTGGGGACCCCAGAGCAACACTATGGACCAGCTGCAGAACTTGCTCTCTCCTGCCTGCTGGTCCATAATCAGAACACCCACGGACCCCACCACTCCTCCAAGAAGAGGCCAGCCCACTGACATCACTGGCACAGCCTATGGATTAAGGGTTGGTGTTCTCAGGGAGCAGGGGGTGGTGAGATTGCAGTGACCCTCCACAGAGCTGCTCTGCACTTGACTTGCCCCCAAAGGTGTGTCCCAGGGACGGGACACAGGAGGCACAGAAGGCCTTCTCTGCCCAAAGGCAAGCAGCATTCCTCTAGTCCATCAGGAATGAAAAAACAGCTGGTGCTTTCACGTCTGACTGTGTGTCTACTTCACAATTTTTTTTTCAGATTCTCAAGGAGATAAAGGGTTTAACTGATTCACTGCACAGGGAGGGAAACATTGTGAAAGAGACACAGGTTATCATTTGGGGACCAAACAGCATGTGAAGAAATAAGCATGTGGTGACTGAGACCTGCAGACCTTGGTCAGGGGTGACGTGAGTCACGCCTGGAGTGAAAACAGGCAGAGCTCCAGGACGCACATGCTCAGGCCCGGGCAGGCGAAGCACCTCCCACCAGGCTGGCTGTTTCCCCCTTGAGCTGACTTCCAGCCAGCACCACGATCAAGATCAGAGGCACTGGTCCCTCAGAGGCAGAGTGTGGGGGCAGCACCTGACGAGCCAGTCCAATAGCAGTGCATCTCTGGTGCTGACGCCCACCCGGAGATGGGACAGGAGCTGGTGGGTGGACTCTGACTTCACTACTGTGGTTATGGATTCAGATTCAGGACTGCAGATTGCCTCCGCAGACCTGGGGTTTAATCAATCAACAGATCCAAGTCTAGGGGACCCTGAGGCATCTTCTTAGATTATCTGGCCAGATCATTACTAAGGATTCCTGACATAGGCTACACCTTGGAATCACCTAGTGAGCTTATCAAAAATGCCAAGGCTCAAAACATACCTGGCCTTATTCTCTAAGAATCGTAGAGAGCTTGGCATTTCTCAGAAGCCCCCAGGACACCGCCGAGCGCAGCCGGGGTGGCAAGAGCTGCTGCCGTCTTTCCCAGCTTCACCACTCCACCCGAACGCCCCAGCTGCTGGCCCTCCTTCGTCATGGCTGGTGGTCTTCGGTCCACTGAAGACCACCACTGCCATCATCCTGAGCAAACGAACACTTGGGGGCCTGTCTCACACCAGGGCTTTCAGCTTCTCCATGCTCTCATCTCCAAAGACAAACTCTTCTACTCTGTTCCACTCCAGACCCCAACCCAGGCCACACTGGAGACCTTACCACTGCCCACTTCCAGAATCACTCATTCAACCACCCCCGCCCACCCCACACACAGGCATCCTGCATCCAAGGGCAGGGAGGCTGGAGCCAACACCAGGGTGCGAGACAGGAAGGCAATGTGAATGCTGAACTCTGACGCTTCTTCAGCTCTGCCAGCACAGACTCCTGTTTCGTCCTGGTTCAGGAGCCCTCACCTTGCTTCACTTTGCTCTTTTATCCATCTTGGCGCTGATGGGCCATTACCTCATTAACATTCTTGTCAATACTTTATACTCCTTTGTCCCTAGGCCTTTTCATTGCACCCCTCTGGCAAGATCCCACCTTGAACCTTCTCTCCCTAAGCGGCTGCGCTCACCTTGCATGTAACAGAGAACAGCTCTGAGAAGGGAACTCCCTCCTTGGCTTGGTGACACACACCAAACTCGCCCACATCTGCAGCTGCCCCACCCCTCTTCCCTTCTGTCAAAATACTAACCTCAGAGCTATGCCTCCCTCCACGGAAAGCCAACGCCCACAATTCCAGCCTCCTCGGGACCCTCACCCCGTCACCCAGTCTCTTCTAAGTCAGTCTCTCTCAGGCAGCACCTCCGTGGCAGCTCTCAAACACACCAAGCCTCCCAGACTGGAAAGACCGGCCCCCGAGTTCTCACTGGCTCGCTCAGTACCGCGGTCTCGCGTTCTTCTCCATCACAGGCAATCACGCCGAAAAGCTGTCAGCTACCTGCTGCCGATTTCGTGCCTCCTCATTGCTCAGCCCACTCTGCGTGGCTCCCGTCTCATGTCACCCTGACGCTGCCCCTGCTCCAGCCGGCGGCACGTCGACCTGCCTGTACTCAGGCTGGCCCCAAGCTTGCAGGAGTCCCGCCGCACCCGCCCTCTCTTGGGAGCACGTTGGAGGTGCTGCTGGCTGTCCCTCTTCCTTGGCCTTGGCCATTTCCCCCTCCAGAGTCCTTTCTGTTCTCAGCTGCTGCCTCCCTGCCTCCCGTGAAGGGTCTTCCTCCTCTAACTGCCGGCCCAGAAACAGACTCCTCCCACAGCTGTGACTGGGGCAGCCGCCACTCCGCACGTTTTCCTTCCATTTCTTCCTCCCTGCAGTGAGTTTTCTTGGTTCTGTGACAGTGGCAGCCTGCAAACCATCCAGCTGCTCTGCCCAGGGTGGGAGGGTTGACACAGCACAGGCTGGGGAGGAAGAGGCAGCCGCCCTCCCCAATTCAGCCTCATCAGTACCCAGGCAACTCTGAGCCCCAGATTGCTCCTAAATCTACTCCATAAGTTCAGAAGGAAGTGCTATAGAACAGAAAGTAACACACACTGGGAAGCAATACTCTCAATAAAAATTAAAAAGAAAAAAAAAAGCCTATCAGGGAGATGGATCTTAAAAAAAGAAGAACCTGGAAAGGAGAAGAGAGCTATGATTTCAGTCTCCCCAAAACTTTGTAGACAAAGATTTGTGTAGAAGGATCCAACTTCAGGTCAGCAGGACCAAGATACATGGGTGACTGCATCGGTTCACAGATATTACTTTGGGGAGGCTGCTAACAGACCCACTAAGGCAATCCCAAAAATCCAACCCACCAAATCCAAGTTACGTCTTATGACCCAATAAGGTATTAACAACACAGAACGTGTTGCAAAACAGTAGTGAGTGGCACAAGGTGTAAATACCGAAAACACTAAATCACATGCAACTATCCCAATGAGGATTATACCACCACAAATCTCACTCTGTGAAAGAAAATAATCCCGTTACCTTTACGACATGGCAGAGCTTCTGTGTTAAAGCTGAAACTGAACTGACATCGTAGTCTTGGAGACGAAATGTGTAACCAAAAGTCTTAGCATATTCCTTAAGCAGATCTGTCATCATAAGGCAGTTATCTTTTTGGGACCGAAGGAGTTTAACAAACTGGGCAGCTAGCGCTTTGAATCGTTCAACTTCTGTCAAAGTGAGGATCTTCTCTTCTCCACATTCCAATACCTTGGAAAACACAGGAGGAGGAAAGGGAGAATGTTCATGGGATAAACTGGCAAGAAAATATATACAATCAAGAATTAAGAAGCACTTCTCTCCAGTTTCAGTTTTGCAAGGTTAGAAAGTTCTGGAAATTGGTTGCACAACATGAGGATATCTAACACTGCTGAACTGTACACTTAAAAACAGGCAGACAGGTCATGTGTATTTTATCACACACAGAAATTTTTTAAGCACTGTGTGGGTCAAAAATGGTTGATAGCAGGGACTTCCTCAGTGGTCCAGAGGTTAAGACACCACACTTTCCAAGCAGGGAACCCGAGTGTGATCCCTGGCTGGGGAACTAAGATCCCACACGCTGCACGTCGCAGCCAAAACGAGTGTGCATGCTCAGCTGTGCAAATTTTCGTCCTATTTTATAACTCCCACTTCCAAGGCAAAAAGGCCTGGATTTTCCTTTATTCTCCCCATATTGTTCTGAAAGAATTTCTTCACTTACTTGTAAAATATCAGGTATGGCTTCAAAAAGTTCAAGTAGTTTGGTAAAACCATAGTATGCAAGTTTGCACTGCCGGCCAAAGTGGTGATGGTAAGAGGGGATAAACTTATTAAAGGGCATCCGGAAATGGGGTTGGTGCCGCAGCAAATCCACAACATCTTTGGAGAACCGCTTCGTCCTTTCTATTTCATCCTGAGTACGTTCTTAGAAAACAAAACAAAAAACCCATAAACCACAATTATCTTCGACACATCTGTATTCTCATTATTAGTGTAGTTAGTCCTATGCACGAGATTATAAAAGATACCATCTTTGCCTTCCAAACACAACCTAAAACACTCTCTTCTCTCTTTCCAGATGGTTTTCAAATTTGATCTAGGGCAGAACACCAGGAAGCCACGATATACACACGCACACATACACACCTATGTGACTTCATCTCACCAGCTAGAAATAATTTCTCTAACCCCTCCGCCTCCCCACACCCACTCCATATATATGAACATGACACACAAACATATCTCTGTACTTTTGTAATCTAGAAATTATTTTATTAAATCACACTTCTGAATAGTCACGTGCTTTGTTTATTCACCTGCTCTTCAGTTAAAATTGCTGGCGGCAAGAGGTACCAAAAACTTGATAAAAATACAGGGGAGAAATGTTTAGATGTATGTTTCTATTAAATTTTAAATGAGGATTCTGGAAACACTGACCATAGTCATTTTAGCTTTGGAACACTAGGACTTCATGGGCTTCAGTGTCCTGCAAGAGCACAGTTTAAGAATGTTCCACAGATCAACATGTGTGGAAGAACATGACTGTACACAGATTTCATTTTTCTTAGTTCCCATCTCAGACCTCAGCTGGAACTAGCAAAATGTGAAAGATGAAACATTCATTTGTGTCTTTTTTCCTTCTCAGGTGTGCAGAGGAAAACATCTTAAGAGTGAAAAATCAGACAAGCAACAGCCAGGTAGCTGACCCAGGTGGGTATCAGAGCAGAGGCAGCCACAGACGGGCTAACGGAGAGATTTTAAAAGTGCTGGTCATGCTCCCCTTTTCCCTTAGAGTGAAGTCTGGAAAAACAGCCTGCTTTTCTTCTCAACAAGCACCTTCCCCTGCTCTGAAGAAGCTAGGATCCACTGGCTGGCAGTGCAGAGTTCACGCTGCACTTCCCATAGCATCTCCAGGAACCACAAGGAGGGGGTGAGAGCATCCCTGTGTGATTCCCTGTCACAGTAACCACTGAGACGGACAACCTCCTTCCAGCAAATGTAAGGCACGTACCTCTTCTGGGGATACAAATCATTGCTTCGCTATCTTGTTGGGACAAGCAGATGGTGGTGTCTGGGATCTCTGATATGATATCAATCAACTCACAAACACCATATTCAGTGACATCCCAGTCCTTTGAGAAACACCTAGGTTTTAATCATGGAGATGGGTGAAGCATGAGAAGCAGTACGTGCCAAAATCACTTTTTAAGTTTTTCCCAAAGAATTCTGAATGAAAAACTTAAGATCATTATTCTTAAATTTGGAAGAACAAGTGTCTTAAAATATTTGCTTTTATTGTTTTCTTTTCTCAACTCACCAATGATAAGCCTGTGCGAATTCTTTCACAATGACTTGTTTGCTGGCTTGGGATTTGAGAAGTTTGAGTAGATCCTGAGTAAAGCGCTTCACCTGGGCCCTGTGGGTAAGGGTCAGCAGACGTTTGGAGCCCATTCCAAGAATCTGCAAACCAGACGCTTGGGTTATTTACACTCCTAAGACCTTGGCAAAGCCTGACTCTCTTTTTGATGGCTCGCGCTCTCTCTCCTGTTACTGCCCTCAGGGTACAAATCCTTCTGTACGATATCTGCACTTTGAAACACAGGTAGATGAACGAAGTGTGGGTGTCAGAATGAACAACTGCTCACGTGCCTGGGATCCTTTTCCTTGCACACTCTTTCCTAAACAGTCACATGTTATCAGCCTGGGCAACTGATTTTGTCTCTAAAAGACAGCTCAAATTTTGCAGGCCTTGTTTACAAGTGGGAAGCTATTATCACACTGTAGGTTAATAGGCAAAGACTCCTTAGGGAGCACTGGCAGGCTCCAGTCCAATAACTGGTCTTGAACTCCATGAGAAAAGTAAGCCCGTGTTACAGCAGCCCCTATGGAAGAGTTAGAGAGGACTGTGCTTGGAGGAAGGAAGGCAGTCTACAGAGGTGAGAAGGAAAGTACTCCTCAGTGCAGTTAAGAGCTCCTTTCAGTTGGAAACTCACAGCTTTCTAAGCAATGGAGAAGACACACACGTTTATAAAGAAAATTTTTACGGGATGCTCTGCTCTGAGCTGACTTCTTAGGAATTAAGTTACCAGCTACCCTGTTTCTTTGGCAGAGAGAGTCAAAGCCACGGAGGGACATTTCCACTGTTAAACAAATGACCTCTGAGCACTCCTTACCTGCAACACGTGAGGCACTGCTTCTAACAATTCGATCAGCTTGGAATAGCCATAGTCCGATACCCGGCACTGCTTTGCAAAATGATGATGGTAAGATGGGATGAAGTTACTGATCGGTATGACACAGGATGGTTGGTTCTTCAATAGATCGATCACTTCTCTACTGAACTGGATCAGCTGGGGGTTACCCACAGGACTTTTAGAACGCAGAAGCCAAGGGTCTAATACATATTTGGGGAGAAAACAGGAACATGCAAAAGACATAAAGCATGACTGCAGCAGCAGAAAGAGAAATAACCGACCTTGCGTTCCCTGTGTGAACTCAATAATGACAGTGCACAAGACCAAAGAGCCGTGTCACTTCCCTGCTGCTGAACTCAGGTCCTATATAACCAACAGGATAGCCCAGCTTCATTACAGACTGGCAAATGCTTTCCCACTGCTTCCGGAAGTCAAGTCGCCAAAGTGAAGCGTACTTCAACGCAGTGAGAACTTAAAAGAGTAGTATGGCAAAGGCCAACACAACACTGTGAAGCAATTTTCCTTCAATTAAAAATAAATTTAGTTTCGGAAAAAAACCTGGGATACCAAATACATTTCAGTTAAAAAAAAGGGAGAGTAGATACAGACGAAGTTTTCAGCTTAAATGGTTGTATGTCAAAGAGCCATTTGTGACGTTGTCACTAACATACTTTCCCACAGAAACAAAGTTATAGATGGTCGTTAAGCAGGTAGCCCAGAAGGGCCTAATTAACCCACAGAGGGGCTGCAGATGTCGCCCAGATAACCATGGAAAGCAATGATGCAGAACTAGCATGAGATAAAACTAAGAAACAGGTTTTCGAATTTATCGTGAATGTTCAAGATATTAAGACACTGATTATTTTATTTACAAAAGTATAAATAATCAGATGGAAGCCCTTATAAGGGACTAGTGGGCTAATGACACAGGAGAACGGAGGAAGGAACCAGCACAACACCGGGACCCGGAGGGTGTATGCCTGAGGTGAAAGGCTGAGAGAAGCTCCAGTACAAACAGTTCCCTTGTTATCCTGACCTCTCTTCCTATAGGGAAGGGGCAGGGGAAGGTGGGAGCTGAGGAGGAGGCAGTTTTGGGGGCCGAGGTAACAGTGCTGTGCTCAGGTAACAGGATCAGACACCTGCAGCTCAGGGGTCGCTGAAGCCCAGAATTTCATGCATTTCCCAGATCAAAGGTCCTGGTCCCTGACACTTAAGAGTTAAATCTATTTTTGCATTGATCAAAGTCAAAAACGTCGATCAGACTAAATTGCTGGAGTAAATATTCAGAGATAATTCCTTCAAAGATCTGAAACCATTTTTAAAAGGCAAGCCATACAAGCTTTACAAAATTAGATAATTAGAGAAGATTTGTAACTCTGGAATCTGGGTTTAAGAAAACATTTTTTAAAAAATAATTTATGCTGGTACTTTCCAAAGTCTACTTCTGACAAACCATCAGCACTTTGGAGTTTTTAAAAGATCAAAGGAGACAGCCATGCTGCTTTATGATGGGCAAACAGTGCTGCTATTTGAAAGAATGGCCAGCAGCCTGTACTGCAGTAGACCGTGGCTTCAAAGGACCAAATACCCAAAACCTACCTGTGTTTGGAGGCGGGGGCTTGTTGTGAATCCACTTAACTACTTTGACGCCATTCTGTGCGGTGGCGATGTTCACACCTGGCACGCAGGTGATGAGGTGTTCCAAGGGGACGCCCCCACCTCGGTTTTCCTGCACTATTTCCAGTTCACCAAACTCTGCGGCGTAACAATCTGGAAAACTGAAGTGGGGCAGGGGAAAAGGTTAATTAAAATAATGAAAAAACAGAGCCCCTGGCAAACAGACTGTTGTTTTTAACATATCCATTAATAATTTCTGCTAAGATACCCATGGTCTTCATTTGAAAGTTCAAATGAAGTCCTAGAGAAGTGATCACTGTCGGTCTTTGATGCATTCTGATGGTATCAAAAATTCCATGCAGTTTTCTAGCAGAGGGAGTTAAAAGTAAGGTAACCAGGTTCCAAGTTCAAGCTCCTCTCAACATATTGGTTCAGTGGCTTTACAGCAACTTGCTACCATGCTGGCCCCTCTCTTAAGCCTGCCACGTGGCCCATGATGTGATGAAACAGACTAGAGAACACTTTTCTCCCTCAAATGCTGAAGTCTACGACCATTTGAGGCTGTGCACTCTCACAGTACTTGTGCACAGCACTTCCAACCATCTCTTCTCTGTGGAGGAGAATCTGCCCCATGCATGCTGACGTTTCTAAAATTCAGCACAAACATGAAATGTTCTTGATGAAATATCAAGTGAATGAATCCCATGTTAGATACACTTTGACTACAAGTGGTAGCTGAAAACACTAGGCTGAAGCCTGGTACAGTGCGTGCTCTGGGAGAGGCCCAGGCAGAGGGTAGACCTTCTAGAAAGAGGAGAAGGCAGGCATCACAATGGCTTGGAGAGTTACCTTAATAAAGGCACGGTGCCCTCGTGTGTCTGCAGAAGACTATGGACCTGGGGCGCAAACGTCTTCAGGGAGAGAATCACAAAAGGAATCTTGTAAGAGTCTGGATCGAATTCATGCTCACTGCGGAAAAGAGAACAGAAACAGAGAGCTGGCATTTCTCAGTGGCCTAAGATGTTCCCAAGGTAACTCTAACAGAGGCTCCACGACCTTCTCCAGAATGACTGTTTCTCAAAGGAAATGGGTAACACACCTGAAATCCTTGTTGGGACAGTGCTGCCTGCAGACAGGCTCGTGATATTCTAACTCTTCAAATATAATTGGGCTGCAGTTTGTTGAGGAGCCGTCGTGAGACTGGGAAGACCCCAAGGGGCTCTGGCGGGCCTGACTGCTGGGTAAGAGACACACCAGCCTGCCATTTCCTTGTTCACGGATTGCAACCGTGTCTGTTAGTTTATACAGATCTGACACATTCAACTTGTGTCCAAACCTAGAAGCAAGGAAAAAGAGAGAGAGAGATGCTGACTTAAAGAGGATATTTTTCTTCCAATTGAAGAGAAATGCCTGTTTAGATAAAGCTCTGTAACCAAGAATGGATCCCTGTCTCTTCGAAAAGTAAAACTGGGATAATTCTACTATAAATTCATTCACCATCAAACCAGTAACACTCAGCACTCCTCGCAATCATCCTGGGCCCACTGCCCATTACAGTGATTATATGTATTATTTGGAACATACTCTCCGACCCCACAGCCTCTGTAAAAGCCTCACCGAAATTTCTGATGGAAAACTATCTGCTATAAGCCCTGCCAACTTGGCCTCCACTTCAGTTCCAGTTACCTCTCACCATCTCTGCTCCCCTCCCTCAGAGGTATTCCCCTTTCCAGCTACTGCTCACGTCCACGATGCTTCAGTCTCCTGATCTACACTAGACTGGACTCCCCAGTCACTACTGTAACTTGTGCCTTTCATACTTGGAACACAAAGGCATGGGATCTAAAAGCAGACAGATGTGAGTTCAAATCCTGACTCTACCTTAGTCAAGTTATACAACCAACCTACACCTCAGTTTGCCCATCTGTAAAACGGGGTGACAATCCCTACATCATGAAGTTGATACCTGGATGACACATAGTATATATGCAGAGAGCTTAGCACACAGTATGGGCTTGTTCAATTCAATGTTATCTGCTCTAATGGTCTCCTCCCAGTGCCCTGTCTACATGCTCAGATCTCCCTGCAAACGTCAGTCTTAAGTCTGGTCCCCACCCTCCACACTGCCCCGCTCCACAGAAGCCCAGTCTCCTCGGTGCTCTGTCTGCAGCGCTTGCATCTCTGAAATGGAAACAGCTGGTCTCTCGAGAGCTGCCTCTGCTGTTTCACCATCCAGTCTGCCACTCTGTTCCCTCCAGGATTTTCTCCACAGGACTCTTTGGTGTCAGCTTCCAAGTCACCACAGGCTGCCTCCTCCTCCGCCTCAAACCTCACACCACTTTCTCAGGCTGTTCCCACTCCTGTGAGAGCACGCTGGCCTCTGGGTTCTCGGATACTCAAAGCCAAGATTAAAAACTTACAATGGCACCCCACCCCAGTACTCTTGCCTGGAAAATCCAATGGACGGAGTAGCCTGGTGGGCTGCAGTCCATGGGGTCGCTAAAAAGAGGAGCTTTAGGGTATACTTATTTCTTAATTTTAATTTCTAAGATAGGCGATATAACTGCAAGATAGCCATGATACTTCTGATAGTTTGTCCTCATGTTACATGATGACATGTCTGTCTGTATTAAGCAGGGTAACCCAGGATTTTGATTTTCTTTGTGGTTTGAATACTTGTCCCCTCAGGTGTTACTCATGCATTTTACTTTAACAGGTGTTCTGATCATGGGCCTTGTAGCTATATCTGGGTGATAACTTGATAGCTTTTAGAGAAGCAGGCGGGGAAGGCAATGGCACCCCACCCCAGTACTCTTGCCTGGAAAATCCAATGGACGGAGTAGCCTAGTGTGCTGCAGTCCATGGGGTCGCTAAGTCAGACAGACTGAGCGACTTCACTTTCACTTTTCTCTTTCATGCATTGGAGAAGGAAATGGCAACCCACTCCAGTGTTCTTGCCTGGAGAATCCCAGGGATGGGGGAGCCTGGCAGGCTGCCATCTATGGGGTCACACGGAGTCGGACACGACTGAAGTGACTTAGCAGCATACCTCCCAAACAAGCTTTATTTCTTTTCTATTCCAGCTTAACCATATAACCTTTCCCTCAGTCATCTGGGGCAAAAAACTTAGAATCAAATTGACCTCTACTTTTTACCTTGCCTGCTACATTTAACTAGTTACTAATAAGCCCTATTTCACCGGCACCTGAAACTTCTGTGGTGTCTAGTTGCTCTGTTCTGACAGTGCCTGCTTAGAGCCTGGACTGCTCCCCACGTTCCATGTCCCCCTCTCCCCCAGTTCTGTTCACTCCAGCTCAGACACCATCCCTGCCTGAAGCCTTCCCACCACACTTCCCCTCTCCCTCCTTTCTCTGACATTTCAGTGGCTCCCACTACCCATGCCATGGATCACGGCCAAGCTCCTGGTTCCTTGCACCCTCTGTAACCTCAAGGCATTTTCTCCTTTGTAAGGATAGTTTTCTTTGTTCTATACAATAAATGGTGACTGTCTTTTTCCCTTCCAGACACACACCCCCCACCCCCAAAAATGGGCTGTCTTCCCAGCTCTGCACCCTCCAGAGCCTTTTGTTCCACTGGGATTTGCTGCGTGTCTGCTGAGCACTGAGCACTGAAGACTCAGTGTTACGTCTGATCCAGTGCCTGCTGTCCCAGAGCTTACAGTCTAGAAGGTGCCTGAAAATGTTCACTCAATGAATAATAGAACAAATCAGCCATGTGGAAAAGATACAAGTACAGCTTTAGGGACTGAGGTCTAAGTTTACTAAAAATAAAAGACGTTTTTAAAATGTGTGTTTTTAAAACTGGACTTTCAATCTGAACACCACTGTCTTGGTCTTACTTCCTCCCCTGGCTCCCTAAGAGTTGCTACCAGTGTAAATTGCCCATCAGCACTGGCTGGTCAAGGAAAACAACAACCCTCACTTACTTTTTTTCATAGATATCTGTAAATTTAAAAAGAGGCAGACAACAGGCGGGAGCATCCTGAAGAATGGACATTGTTTCTACGCTGCAAGAAAAACGGTTAGCCCATTAGAAAACAGATGTCTTCCTCTCTATTCCAAATTGTTTTTAAAAACAAGAGTTCATTAACACAATGTATACACAGGCTTCCCTGGTGGCTCAGAGGTTAAAGCGTCTGCCTCCAATGCGGGAAACCCGGGTTCGATCCCTGGGTCAGGAAGACCTCCTAGATCAGGAAATGGCAATCCACTCCAGTATTCTTGCCTGGAGAATCCCATGGATGGAGAAGCCTAGTAGGTTACAGTCCACGGGATCACAAAGAGTCGGACACGACTGAGTGACTTCACCTCACCTCACCTCATACACAAAATAAATATACTTATTCTCAGAGTTTGAGCTTCCAGAAAAACTTAAAAGAATGGACTTTAGGAACACGGCAATTAAAGAATATTTAATCATACACTGGGACTTTTATCAGACTCAAGCAGAGCTTTCCACACCTGTGTATCAGAAAGCAAAGGGCAGATGAGCCTGTCTCCTGCCATGGTGTAGTTCTCTCAGAGAGATGGGGGAGGACTCCCCACAGCTGAAGATATACAACTGAATACACTTAAGAGCCACTGGCTCTGAGCCATAGGATTACGGATGATTCTTCTGTCCCCAGCTGCTTTTACTAAAATTCTTTTCCTAAAATTTCCAAATTTTCTTCAATGAGGATTATTTTTATTCGACAAAATAAAAAAATAACTTAAAATAATGGCGAAGTTTTGACTTGTATACTTCGTGAAATGATTACCACAATGAGTTAAGTGAACATCCATCATCTCATCCAGATACAAAATAAAAGAAAAAGAATGTCCCCCCTTGTGATGAGAATTCTTTTGATATACTCTCCTAACAACTTTTATGTATGACAGCAGTGTTAACGGTATTAATCATGTTGTACATTACATTCCTAGTACTTGGGTTATAACTGGAAGTTTGTACCTTTTGATCACCTTCATTCAATTACTCCCCACCCCCCACCTCTAGTAACTACAAAGCTAATCACTTTTTTTCTGTGGGTTTGCTTTTTTTTTTGAAGTATAATTGACTGACAATGGTATATTAGTTACTGGTGCACAAATCATTATGCTCTACACCTAAAACATAAACAGTGCTCTACGTCAAAAGCATATCATGAATAAAACCATCACCAGACTCCTAAGATTAATCTAATTATAATGTAGATGTATGGGGCTGGGTGTCTATTTGACATTGAAGATGTACCTGCAAGTTGAGAGCATAGAACTTTGTAGATTTACCCCTTATAGATAAATCTACCTTGTACTAAAATTGGAAGGTAGTATTCTAGACTTTCTAGGCTTAGAAACTTTTGCTGTAGAGGTCCACTAGTTTTAGAACCTGTTCTGGATATGTGGCATATTATTTTACTCTTAAATGCCGGCCAAGATTAAGCGGAGATTCATCTTTGATTAATGACTTGAACAAGAATAAATTATTCTAGTTACCTTATTACTAACTTCCACCTTATTTCTAACTCTATCAAGAGGGGGGTGGGGGTGGGGAGCATTACTGCATATGTGAGCATCACAAGAGGGTTGGGGATGGGATAAAATCTATTTTTATTATTTCTAAAATTGTTTCTGGGCCAAAAATAACATTTTTGAAACAAACGGCTTGTTCTTTACCTCAGTAAAGAGAGTGATTTATTAGCAGCTCCTGTGGCAAGTGAGACCAGGATTTTCTTGCTGCCAATTTTGTATCTGTGGAGGCTATTCACCGCACCAATAGCTTCTTGTAAGTTCTCCATTTGAACCACAGCTTTGAGCTGATAATCTGTGTGGGGGCTGAGCTCAACACTCTTCACCTGCAGTAGTAAAAAGAAAACAGTATGCCGATCTGCCAGAACCGTGTCCTCTTGAAACTGAAGGTCAATCACTAAGGAATTCGCTTGTGGACTTCAGTGCTGCCGTGAGGGAACCTGTCTGAACACCACACTTCCGCCGACCACAACAGAAGCAAGCCAGGATGGGTGACCTTCAGGGATGTGACACCAGCCTGGCCGGCCTGTGCTCTGGCACACAGAGTTCTCCAAGGCAGGCTCAGGGGCCAAGACACACTGGGTCTTCTCCAGATGTTGCCAAAACTGAGGCAGAGCCAGCTTACGAACCAGCAAAAGGTGCATTTTTTAGCAACCTGCAACTAAAAACTGAATCAGACACTGTAAGATGAACAAACTAAAACAGCCAATATCATTTTAGAATCCTGTTTCTGTATTTTAGCAGCTGGAGCTAACTAAAATCCATCAGTGTTTTATTTCCCAAAGAGCCATTAAATCCCTGCCAGGGACCACAAGTTCATCTCTGCCAGGCTTCTCGCTCCCTGGGGCTTCGTCCTAAAAACTGAACATACATTATGCACCAGCATGAGGAGACCCGAGTCAAAAAAGAAGGTGTTCAAACTCATGAAGCAACACTTACAGCCTGCCTGTGGTTATGTGTGCTGCGTCAAGCACGCTCATCTTGAAATGCAGCAAGGGGTGGAACAAAGGCGAGAGAGAGAGTGAAAAGGTTACCTTGCCGTGCCTAGAAAACGCTTCCTGCATGAGCTGCTGCAGCTCCTTCCGGGACAACCTGTAGTCCAGGTTGCTGATCTGGACGTCAACACCGTGAGCGAATGGGTCTGGGCAGTCGGCACCAATGCTCGAATGTGCAGCGTTGAAAGCAAGCGGGGATGCTCTGTTTAAGAGGTTTGGAGACAGACTCCTGCTTAAAACGTATCTAGTGAGGCTTCACGACTGTTTAGAAATGTTTTAAAACTGTTATTCTATTTAGATGTCTATTTATGTCATTTAGATTTTGCTTGAAACTACATTAAAAACTGTTTTCCAAAATACAGTTTGGTTCTCAAATGTGCTTTTTCTTAAAACATCACATTGACTGGACTCATTGTCAGAAGTACTATCTGTTGACACCCTGATTAACAACAACAACAAAAATTTTACTTATCATCAAACATTCTTTTGTTGGATTATTTAAAGCTAAAGGCAGAAATTACAGGCAAGGCTGATGAATTCATTTTCCACTCTGGTATTTATTCTTAGGAAATCAGCCTGTGATACTAATGTCAGCCATCTACCCTCTCCCCAGCTCTGAAAAAGCCAGATATTCTTGCTCTTATGTTGTGGCTTTTCTCCCTGGGAGGAAAACTTTTACATCAATTTGTAGATGCCATTTTACAGGTCAAAGTCACTTTCAACAGTGAGTTTTCACCAACCCAGCAGAATAAATACAATGCTAGTAAGAGCTCATGAGACCTAACATGGCCTTACGGCTCCTTCTGTTTTCCGAGCTTCCAGAATTACTCAGAGTAAATTCAGAAAGCTTAAATAAGGAGTTACACAGATGGTTACAGTGGTTTACAGAGACCTTCGTTTCCCAAACAGCTTCCAATAACTACCCTACAAATAAAAAGAACGAATGCATGTCAGTTTGGGCCTCTTTCTCAGTTCGATGAAGTGATAAGGGCATAGTCAAGATATCTTAATGTGCCCCCATCACTGGCCAAGGACTCCAGGACAGGGTTCTCTGACCTCGGCTTACCAAGACTCCCACGTGGAGGATGGAGAAAGGCAAGAAGCAATGCCCCCAAATGTTACCTGAGGAAAAGGGAGCTGGCAGAAGAGCAGTGGAAGCTTTTTCATTTTTATCACTATTCACAGTTCAAATATTTTCAATTAAAAAAATTTTTACTATAAATTTTTACTGGAGAAGTAAGGTTGCTTTACAATGTTGTATTAAGTTTCTACTGTACAGCAAGGTCAGCTATCCCTTATTTTGGATTCCTTCCCATTTGGGTCACCAAGAGCATCGAGTAGAGTTCCTTGTGCTGTACAGCAGGCTCTCATTAGTTACCTATTTTATACGTAGTACTAAGGTTTCTCTTTTAATTATGCACTTCTGTATTGCTTGAATTCTGATGAATAAACAGATTACTTCATAAGCCCTTCTACTGCACACAACCACTCCACGGATCAAGACCCACTCACCGAGAAGACCAAGGCTGAGGCGTGAGCAGGGGACTCCCTTGCCTGGATGTGATCAGCTTGCTAAAAGCAGACGGGTAACTCACTTGGAACAGAGTCTCCTCTTTCTCTTTCTTCTCCACCGGAGAACTGGTAACACTGCGGGTGCTGAGACTCTCTTTCCTGGTGGAGGGAGACAGTGCAGGCAGGAGGTCATGTGTTTCCCTTCACAGCAAAACAAGCAGCTATGAGGCAGAGTAACAGGACCTACTTGGGATTGGTTTTGTAAACAGATTCTGCCAACCCTGGGGCTTTAGGTGCGGGCACTGCGGCACCTGAGCTTCTGTGAGGAGGCACCCCTGGCCGCAGGTGGCCTTGCTGGGGCTCACTGCTTCGAGTGCCAGTCTTTGACTCCAGGCGGCACAGCTCCTTAAAAGAGACAAGAGCAAGGGAGTTTAATAGTTGAAGTCTCCAAGATGTGTCAGACCTTGTACAGGAAAACACCTGACTTCAAACAGCCTTGAAAATATAGGATAACAAAAAAAGTATAGACACACCAAAAGCAGGTGAGCATGTCAAACGGAGAGCCCACAAAAGCAAACCTAGCATAAACTTCAGAAAGCAAGAGGTGTCACAGTTACCTGTAAACTTTTCACGTTGGTGTTTTTGGTAGCAGATCCAGAATTTGCCTGCAACCCTTTTCCAGGTGCGGCTTTGGCATTGGAAGGTGACTCACTTATATCTTTGATGAGGCACAGTTTTGGATTCTTAAGTTTCTTGGGAGACTTCACTTTATCAGCAGTTGCATTTGAACTCTTGGTTTCACAGAGTTCGCCACTTTTTGGAGTAAATGACACGATGATCCTGTTACCAAAGACATCTTCATTTTCCATTCGCTTCAGAGCCCGTTCCGCACTGTTTCGGTTTATGAAGCGGAGGATGGCGCTGCAGCCTGTGATGTTCAGCACTTTCCCACCACAGTTATCGGACAGGCGTCTGAGCCTGTTGCTGATGCTCTTGCCGTCTTTGTTGGCTGGTAGGTTATAAACGTAGAGCAGAGTGTGGCACTGTGGACACAGACAGTGTTAAAACAGGTGGACTCAGGGGCCCACACTCAATTACAAAGAACAATGATCTCCAAACTACAGTGACCTTGGGGAAGGGAGAACAGAGATTTCCATGGGAAAGGATACACGTACTTAGATTGAAAAACACAGGGGGAAAAAAGAAGAAATGTATCTAAAATTATCACTCTGGTGAATCAGAAAAAATATGTGGCAAGATTTAATGTTCTGAATAATCAGGTTTTTTTTTTTTTAATCATAAGGAATAAGGATATCTACAATGGGTAACCTCTCACCTAAGATACATTTGACTTAAAGGCCTTCCAGATTAAAACATGGGGTGCCAAAAAGAAGCAGAGGGAGGAAATGTACCTACAGCCAGAAGACATAAGAAATAACAACAAAAGTGAATTAGGGGTGCAGCTCCAAATCGTGAAATAGGTATTGCCAACTGCAGACCATCCTAAGCATGTGTTTCATCTCGGGCCAGGCTCTGATCTCACTGGGTATCAGGGGGTGCAGAGGGACCAGCACTGCAAGCGCCTGAATCTGGAGGCAATCACGGTGGGACCTCCAGTGGCTTGAATTATTTTCTACTTCCTCCTCACTAAAATGAGGAGGTTGGGTGAGATCATTCCTAAAGTGCTTCCGTAACTCTCAAGTTATTAAAGTATGTTAAAGCTGCATTTCACGAATGGGACTGCCTACCCTTCCGGACCATCCACGCTACAGCTCCTTTCTATTATTATTAACGTGTTAGTCGCTCAGTCGTGACCAACTGTGACCCCAGGGACTGCAACCCACCAGGCTCCTCTGTCCATGGGATTCTCCAGGCAAGAGTACTGGAGTGGGTTGCCATTCCCTTCTCCAGGGGCTCTTCCTGACCCAGGGATGGAACTCGAGTCTCTCTTTACCACCTGATCCACCAGGGAAGCCATATATATTCTCCCAACGGCTTAAACACAAGTTCAGTGTCCCAGTAAACATCTCATCCTAAATCAAGACTGTGAGAAACGCTCATCCTGCTGGAAACACGTGCACATTCTCCTATTAAGTGGCTTATCAGGGTGACAGGTGTAGTGCCTCCTACTCCTGACTGTGCTCGTGCATGGCAGGGTCTGCAACCAGAGAAGACAGGCTCAGAGACCAGCTGGAGCTTCAGGGTTAAGTGCTGCAACTGTACAATCATTCTGCTTATTCGACTCCAACCACACCAAGACATGCAAACCATCGTCATACTCTACCCTTAAAACTTGGGCAAAAACAGTAGTAACTCTCATTGCATTACTGCCATACACCTCACACAAAACACTTGCTAACTGGCAAGTGGCTGTCAGTAAGGTGAATCTAAAAGTCAGTTTCCTGTATTTTGAAAAATATAAAAGCAAAATTCACACACTGGGTTTCCCTGGTGGTACAATGGATAGGTATCTGCCTGCCAATGCAGGGGATATGAGTTTAACGCCTGGTCCAGGAAGATTTCACATTGCATGGAGCAAGTAAGCCTGAGTGCTGCAACTACTGAAAACTGCGTGCCTAGAGCCTGTGCTCCACAAGAGAAGCCCGTGCACTGCAACAAAGAGTAGCCCCCGCTCGCTGCACTAGAAAAGGCCCCTGAGCAGCAACAAAGACTCAGCACACACACACAAATTAAAACACATTCACACATATCAGTTCTCTGTACATTTATAAGAGAATGGAAAGTTTCTAGGCCTATTTCAAAATCGAGTCAGCCTACTACAAAGAACACCCTCACCTGGGCTTGGACACCCATAAGAAAGGACTGTCTTGAGCCTCCACAATCTTAACTAGACTACAGCGGAAAGAACACAAACCCACTTACTGGCATTTTTAGCGGTAACCTGGGGGGCAGGTCAGAAATGAATTCTTCAAATCTGATCAGCTCGTTGGCGTGATGCAGCAGTGCTTCTGAGGCCTGGTTTTTATGGACCAAAATTATATGGAAACCATGCCTATGTCTCAGGTCACTAAGTTCCAATGCGAAATTGACATCAGCTGAAAGACAGGGTAAAGCCCACCCCCCATCTCCACAGATTAGAAACACTTGACAGACAGGCACCTCTAATAACACCCACCGAGAAGAAAGAATAGCAGGATTGTGTTCAAAGTGGCCCCCCAACTGCTTTTTAGAATAGGAATAAATTTCATATCAGAAGAATTAACACGGTAAGACAATTTTACCATAGACTCATGCTGAACTCCCAAGACACATTGCTTTTAGTAGTAAAAAGGAACAAATATTAATGTTCTGGGGAGCCCCAACTTAATCTTGGATTTTTCTTTTAAATAAGCAAAATGGAGCCCAGGACTAAAACAAACAAAAAAATTACATTTTCTTTAATAAACTTGGCCCTGCAAGAATCCTTACTCAAATTCCCCAGAGAAAAATACAGAAATCCATGTAGTTCCCCCCCCACTTTTTTTTTTTTTAACAGTTTTCAAAGGTAAGCATAAACACGTCCCATGTATTTCACCATCTTTGGGGGCACATTTTAACATATTCTGGCTTCTATGATAGTTCACACATAGAGAGTTTAGCTGAAATTAGCAGATGTTTCTACACTTACTTGACACAAGAACCACAGTGGCGGGAGCAGTGTGAGTATTTGCAAACCTTCGGAGGCTCTGGCGGAGCTTGTCGTCAGCAGCGTTCTTTGCAGTAGCATTGATGTGGGCAACGGTTACCTGCATTAATTTATAATAAGGACAAATGAGAAAGAGCTGAGGTTAGAAGATCACTACACATTCTGCCCACATCTTAACAGACAGTTCTTGAGGAAACTTTGATTTCCATTGCCACTCAGGGATGAAAAAAAAAAATTACAATCAAATCTCAATAATTTCACATTCAGTTCTCCAGACTAATTAACTGTATTCATTATTATCCCTTTCATCTCTAATCTTCTGCTTTTGCACTTCATCCATCCCCCTTTCAGAATAGAAAGTGAAATTTGTAGTTAAATTAGCTTTCTCTAGCATCTTTTGCCAACAACGTGTGGGTGGCAGAGATTTGATATATGATTAAGGTAAGACTTGGGGCTATGTTTGATGTTATTAGCTTCCAGCTTAAGAGATCAGAGTTTGGGGTCAATCTGGAGTTAAATCCAAGTTCATCCACTTACTGGCCATGTGATCTTAAAAAAGTTGCTTAACCACTTGGGCCCTTTCATTTGTAAATTCCAAATAATAAATCCTATGAGCATCCACAGAGCAGTTATGAAAATCAAAGGGAATGTTGCTTATGGAATCACTATATTAGGAAAGCACTAGTCACAGGTAAGCAGACTTGCTAGGAAATCAGGCATGATTAGATGATTTCAGGTACTTAAATCATCTTTTCCTAACTTCTTTTATTTATAAACTTAGCACAAACACATATTATTAATAACAAATTTCCAACTGGAGTTCTTAAAAAAAAAAAACACATGTGCTTATTCTTTTACTAAGATAAAATAAAAAAGAAAAAAGAATTTTATCTACCTGGCAATTATTCAGCTCTTGAATAACTTCTTTATTTTCTTTACTGATGTCACATACACAAATGAATTCCGCTTCTCTGTGGCCTTTGAAAAACTTCTCCCGGATTCTCTGTACGACTGCAGTAGCTGAGCAGCCAGAAGGGACTGAGCAGTTTTCAATATCCCAGAAAACCCCAATGGGGGGCAAGTTCTCTAGCATCTGTCCGGCCAGCGCAACTTCTGGTGACCCTTGAGAAATGTGAACATGTTTGACTACATACAGCAAAAAACAGGTTAAGATATTGAAGATAATAGGTACCTGTCCTTCCCAGGGGCAGGAAAATGAAATTATAGACTGACGTTAAATTTAAGGATGCCAACCTCACTGGCTGGCCCAGTAGGCAACCTCAAGTTGCCAAAGTATCTAAGCGTTAATTCCCTTTTCAGGAGAGAACAAATCCAAAGGTCAATTTACTTTAAGCCCACAATCAATCCATCATAAAGCGTGAGCCATCCTCGTGCTGACTGGGTATGCTCCTCAACACTAATACACAGGTGACTGGACACTGCCCTCTGAAGCCTGTCGTCATGCTAGGCCCACACCTCATTCAGCATGGGAGAACAACGAAAACGAATGGTGAAGGTGTTATAGCCCTTGACTTTTAATGACTTTTAACACTGCAGTAACATCTGATCCAACTTTTGAAAAATATGTTTTTAAAAGATAAAATATCATAACAGCTACTTTTGGGGGAAATGATCTTAGGTTTTCAAATACTGTTTTTTTGTCAGCCATTTCTAAATACTAATTATGTCTGGGCAACATACAACAAATAAGTGTGATTATGAACCTAAGTTGACACCAAGTCCCTTCCAGCACTCATTTCTCCTCATATACTTCCCGTTTCTCTACACACAGCTTCTGATCTCAAATAGCCCCAGCTTAACATAAATGGCAACTGACCTACTGGTCTATAAGGGTAAGAAGATTTTTACCAACAGATGGAAATGGAGACACATACACACGAGTTTTAGAACCACAAGCAATCTTTTAAAGGCAGTTAAATGCAGTGTTAGTATCAGATATTGAAAACTTTATACAATACTGTCATTTACCAAATTTCGAAGCAGCTTTGCCTAGACTGGTCGCCAATAACAATGTGGTCTCCTTTCCTGTTCCTTTGGTTCCACAGCCATTACACAGAGGAACAGGAACAGGTGCAGTCTGAGTATTTGGAGGTGGTATATTCGGCCAGACTTTAGCAGCATCAATTATACTATTTCTTGCCAGCTGTTTTAAAATTTTTTAAAAAGAGGAGGAAGTTTCAGATACATTATTTCAGAACTTAAAGAGTTATACGTAACAACTGAAAATACATTCTAAGTGTTTCTCCTTTCCAACTGCTAACCTCTGATAAAATGTATTTTCAAATCACCTTTCCTAGAACTACCAAAGCATAAACTCACTTCAAAGTGACCTGAAATGATCAGGGAAGATAGTCACACAATTAGACCTTTACATTCTGGGGCATGTGTCTGTTACAGTATAAACCTTCAGACATATTTCACAAAAAAAGGAAGTTAAAAGTCTTTACTTGAGCCCCAGGTGTGATAGAGGCCAAATTTCAAGTTCCCCCAATTACTACAAAAGGACAACATGCAGCCATCTATATTACATGAATGGGTCCATGTATCAGGTGAGCATTTGTTTTAAGAAATCCCAGTTGTGCTCCAGGCTTTAAAAACAAGAGAGCACAAGTCTTTGCCAAGCTGGGCTTCCATTTAGGAAACAGATTTATTACAGGAGACTCTAAAAGCATGAACTGAATAATTACACTACACTTTTCTGAACAGTCCCTCCCACTGTACCCTTTGCTTTCTTTCTGAACCACAAGAAGTTATGCTGATGGGGAGAAAGCCACATCATGAAAGAGTCTTCAACCCCACACTCAAAACCAAGATTGTTTTTCTTTTAAAGATAAAAGTCATTTTATTTTTAAAAAGTCATTCCTCAAACCTTAGCTGCACCCAACATAACAAATAAAAAGATACAAACCTTGTTGAGACAGTCTTCGCAGTAAAGTGAGCCCTTTAAACAAACTGGAGGTACCACATTTAGGTGCAAAGAGTTGGTGCATAAGTGAGGCGTGAGCTCCGACTGTGAAACGTGTTCTTCCAAGTGCCCAGGAGCCCCACTTGTGAAATCAGAACAGGGGAAATAGCCCGCAGAGGAAGAACAGCCCTGGAGAGCCGGAAACTGATGCAGCTTGTGCACGTTACCATGACACGACTGGAAATGCAGCTTCCCACAACAGGGCAGGTGCTTGCAGGAAGAGAGGTTACTTTCTAGACACATGCTGGCAAAGTCGCTTCCAACGCCGGCCAAGGTGTTCCTAGCTGAGGCGTTCTGGAGTGGAGGTGCAGACTGGAAAGCAAGCCCTGACCCTACCTGACACGTGATTGTCCTGGTGCTCTGCGAGTCTAACAGGGCGCCCGGGGGAACCAAGCTACCAGCCCCTCCGCCACTGCCACCACCAAAACGCACTGGCGAAGTGGAAGGGTCATTAGTGCAATGGGCACAGCAGCTTACTTTGGGGACAGCTGAAAGCTGTACTTTAGGTTGCTGAAGAGAGTGGATATCTGGAAGTGGGACTGCTGGGAAAAGTTTAGAGCCAGCATGAAGGGGAGATGGTACATCCTTTAGTTCCACAGCAACTTTCTTGTTCTCCATGTAATCTTTCTGAGGAAAGAAAACCAGAACACGAGTTAATTTTATGAGGCTGGTGACTTGGGGTTACTCACAACTGAATGCATTAAAAATGAACACTGTTCAAACCTTATTTACATCACTCGATCATAACCACACAAACGGAATGGCAGCTAAAACCAGGAGCCTTCTTCAGTGGGAGGTGAACACTGAAACAGACAACTAAAATTAAGACTGTGTCCTTCCTGAATTTTTAAGAGACTGGGGGAGGAGGTCTGTTCACATATTTAACAAGCCTGGTTAACCATCCATGTCTCACTGGCTTCCCTTTGATAACTTCCCCTTGCCTCTCAGTGTCTTCTGCAGACAAAACAGGTGGTATGAAAAACAACACAGTCACAACAGTATTCACTAAAGACAGCTTATGAGCAAAGTGCTTTAAGGAAAATACTAACTAGTTCTTGCAGTGAGATCATAGGTGGTTTTATTAAAGTCCTCCAGGGGAGAAGATATCAAACACTATGGATGAGATCGGCCATCTGCCGAAGTGGCCCATCCATGAATAGATCTTAAACTTGTTACTAATGACATTTAGCAAACCGCGGGACATCATGACGGCTAAAGCCATAACGCCAACAACTATTTTGTAGCCAGTGGAAAGAATTCGAGTAATAAGGAAACCACCTGGGAAACAGACATAGGAGAAATAGTTTATCATACGTCTCCAACATAGACACTTGAAGCTGGTCCATCTATTAAGATTATGGCATAGCCGTGGGGTCACGCACCTGGGTTTGAATGGGATACTAAATAGTTTAATGACCTTGGGTAAATGACTTAACCTAATCTCTCCATGCTTCAATCCTGTCCTCCTTCAAGTGGGAACAGGATGTACCTACTGCATTTGTGAGAAGGATAAAATGAAACAGTGTAACGCAAGTGCTCGGCAGAGTACCTGGCCACTGAGAGGTGGTGCAGCGGGGTGGGGTAGGGGGTGTCCAACCAATCACCAGCTTGTATTGGCTGAGTGCAGACACAATTAGGATGAGCAGGAGGCCCTGATACAGTGACTGAGACATACTCATCCCTTAGAGCATAGAAGGGTCCATCTGGCTGCTAAGATTTCACTCCTTCTGTTGATCTGACACTCACCTGGGAGGGTATATTCATATGGGAGAAATTTGGACTTTTCTTAAGATTTTTCCTAAAAGGGAGGTAATAGCAATGGTCTGACCAGGCAAAAAGTAGTGTGTTCTACCCTTGTGGTAATTACAATTCAGGCTGGAAATGAACTCATTGACGTTCTGATGGATTTAGATCTGGCTCTCGTGGGCAAGGTTACTCTGAGTCATTCTTCCTGAATGTATTCAATTCTGGGTGCCACTGACAAAATCGAGACTCTGCATCTGGAAAGGTGACTGCACTTCCGTGTCAAGTGACTCTTTTAGGCCCCAGATCTGCCACCCTGGACCCCTGCCTGAAGCTGCCAGCCCTCAGTGCAGACTGTCCCTGAACTAAAATACTTCTGATATAACTCCAGTTAATGATGCCATGCAAAGGCAGCTATGTAATGAAAATGTGGAGATGACAGGGAATTGATTTTTTTTTAAAGTCTGTTATCAATACTCTCATATAAATTCATAGTAAAGTCTCATTTAATTCCCAAGTACAAGTAAAAAAAGGTGATAACATGATACAGCAAATGAAGTCAGATAAAGTCAACATCATTATGAAAAGACAAAAAAGGAAGTCCCAGATATATTTAAATATTCAAGAGAAATCCTGAACAGAAAAAGATCAACAAGGTCATACAATATTTTCGTGATTTTAAGACACAAAATTCAGAAGGCTACAGTAAAATAAAATCTATTTCGTATTTTCCTCCCATTTTATCCTAAAATGTGGATTGTCGTCTTTGGAATCTGTGACTTTAATGAGAAACAAATCTTTCCCAAATTTCAACATCACACCTTTAAAGCATCTAATGTTACTCATTACTACAGGATTTAAAAAACTGTACCCTCACTGAGTCAGGAATTACAATAATGTGCTACAAGAAGTAATACAAGCAGGACACAAGTGAAAACTCAGCACAGACTCCAGGGAGAGAGACTGCCCCAGACCAAATGGATCGCTCATCTATTTGCATAAGGAATTTGCTGTGTCCTTAGTCTTGCACATAGTTACCGTTTGGGGACTAAGTGGCAACGTTTGCTCAGGACGAGAAAAGCAGTTAGAGAATTTCCAAAGCCATGGCTTAGCATCGTTATCTTGTTGAAGCCATCCAACTGTTCTACTGCAGGGGTTCTCAGCTCCGCTTCCTTCCATCATACAGCCATGCGGAGTGGTTCAACATTCTTTCATCTTTCTTTCGTTCTTCCACCCTGTGAAGAATGAGGTTTCAACGTTATTCATTTGTGTAAGCACAGATTTTATTGCTGAAATGTAAGACAACAACTATATTTACAGCACACTGGTTTTGTTTAGTCACTAAGCTGTGTCCGACTTTTGCGAACCCTCAGACTGTGGCCCACCAAGCTCCTCTGTTCCTGGGATTTCCTAGGTAAGAATACTGGAGTGAGTTGCCTGTTCCTTCTCCAGGGTATCCTTCTGACCCAGGAATTGCACCTGTGTCTCCTGCATTGCAGGTGGATTCTTTACTTCTGGGCCACAAGGGAAGCACATTTATGGTGCACAGGTCATTTCAAACAGGGCTGATGTAACCAAATCTGGGTGTTTTTAACACTGGGCCCAAAGACCGAGTCTTCCATAGGATGTAACAGCCATTCAGTAGTGCTACATTTTCTGATGGAGATGCAAGATTTAGCCACTCATATCCATGATTAGGGAGAAGGCAATGGCACCCCACTCCAGTATTCTTGCCTGGAGAATCCCATGGATGGAGGAGCCTGGAAGGCTGCAGTCCATGGAGTCGCTGAGGATCAGACACCACTGAGTGACTTCACTTTCACTTTTCACTTTCATGCATTGGAGAAGGAAATGGCAACCCACTCCAGTGTTCTTTCCTGGAGAATCCCAGGGACGGTGGAGCCTGGTGGGCTGCCGACTATGGGGTTGCACAGAGTCGGACAAGACTGAAGCGACTTAGCAGCAGCAGCAGCAGCAGCATCCATGATTAGCGATGTGGGAAAGTAAAAATTAATGTAACTGTCTTCCAAGTTTAAAAAAAATTATGGTGCAATGGCTCCCAACAAGTCAGATCTTAAGGAACAAAAGTAGAACGGCTATCAAAGCATACTGTAAAAGTGGAAGTGTCAGTCCCTCAGTCCAGCTGGCTCTTTGCAACCCCATGGACTGTAACCTGCCAGACTCCTCAGTCCATGGGATTTTTCCAGGCAAGAATACCGGAGTGGGTTGCCATATCCTTTTCCAGGGGATCTTCCCAACACAGGGATCAAATCCGGGTCTCCTACATTGGCAGACAGATGCTTTACCGTCTGAGCCACCAGGAAACCTGGCATCAATGCATATTACAGCTTACTAAAACTGGTAAACTTGGTTGACTATTTATACTTCTAACTATATCAATTTGACTTCTTTTAAAAAACTTTATCATCTTCCATTTCTTATGTTTCATAGCTCTTCAAACAAAAATGAACTCTAGATGAGCCCTCTTTCCGGCCATGCTTGAGAGAGGTCACTGCATCTTGGACACCTGCATACTTCCTCCTCTTCACTGAGATGGAGCCAAGGTCCTCGAGCACTGAGTAGACTTTTTCTATATAGTATTTCTTAATTCTTCTTGACTATCCCTCCCTAAAGACACTACTTGGGAGAGTAAAAAAGTTAACAGGAGAGAGCACATAATTTGAGTAAAAGAACCACTACATGTCCTCATTCTCAATTATGTAAGATTGTGAAACTGATTTCAGAGCAACTTATCTCACTGTGTCTTTGATACTGAGTATGGAAGGTCCAAATTATGTGACCTCTGTGGACTCTGAATTTGATTCGGCTACAGAACAAATCAAACCAACCTCTCAGTTTGCTTATTATGAAAGTAGAATCTGCTATGCCACCAAAAATCTAACAGACACATCTCAAGTCCCAGATGTGCTGTATGTACTCCAGAGCAACACTCTACAAGTCTTTAAACAGTACAATAAAAGCAGATGCAATCAATAGCAGCCACTGGGTGTGGAGGCAGCCTGTCAGTGATAAGGACGACTGAACCTCATTTCCAAGCTCATCACCAAACCCCAACCACCACCTCCTCTTACCGACAATGGCCATTTTGAGGTCATTAATTTATCTTTCAGAAATTTCTGGGCATATAGAAAAGAATTTCCTTTAGCTCTTTCTCTGACATGATTTTCTTATCAAGAGATTTGAATATCTACATAGTAGGGTGAGGGAAGAGAAGTCACTTCTATAGTCACTATAAGCACTATGTCCGTATAAGCACTATGTCTAAGCTATAGGAAAACAGATCACATAAAACTGGGGGGAAGCAAAATACGGCCTAAAATTGTAGCCCAAACCAGCCCACTGCTTGTATTTAAATGGCCTGCAAACTAAGAATATAGTTCACATTTTTTAATCCTTGGGGAAAAACCAAGAGAATAATTACATTTTGTGACAAAGTTATATGAAATTCAGGTTTCGGCGTCTATGGATAGTTCTGAGACACAGCCATGTTTATTTAAGTTCTATGGCTGTGTTTGCACTAAAACTGCGGAGCTGAGTCTCTGCAAGAGAGACTACACAGCCCACAGAGCCAAAAATATTTACAGTTTGGCCCTTATGTGGAAACTACAAAGCTTCTTCAGTTTTATTTTCTTCCTCTGTCAAATCTGCCATAATTTCTCCCCTGTCCACCTCACAGCATTACTGTGGAATAAAGAAAACCAGATAAAGGACCCTACCATCGGTTTGTCTTCATTACCATATGGCCTGTGCCAAGCACAGCCTTCTACATAGTATACACTAAGTAAATATTTATTGAATGAGGGAATGAATAAAGCAGATATTCATCTACATAAACCCAGAGCTAATCTGCAGACAGAGACGAAGTTACTGCAACAATGGTAATAAACCAAGGTACTTGTCCTTTCTGTCAAATACAGACCTCATATCCCCTAACAATCTCCTCTCTAGAGCCTAAGAATTTGGGATATTCGTGATACACACCACTTCGACATGCTCTCTCAAGTTTCTTCAAGGCGAATTCTGAGAGGAAGCTAACTAATGCATTTTTCTTAAGACCATTTATTTCCTCATTCAGCAAACATTTACTTAGTATCTGCTATGTAGTAGGCTTGTGCTTGGCACAAGGGATACAATGATGGAAACCACCAGAAAATGCAATCCATTTATGTCATATTTTTTTCCACAGTAAATGTGTGTCAAAGCCAAGGGAGAAATGGGCCACATTTTTAATGAGGAGGAAAAAGAGGCTTGCTTTCCTGGTGGCTCAGCAGTAAAGAATCTGCATGGCAATGTAGGAGACACTGGTTCAACACCTGGGTCAGGAAGATCCCCTGAAGAAGGAAACGGCAACCCACTGCCATGTTCTTGCCTGGGAAATACCATGGAGAGAGAAGCCTGGCTATAGTCCATGAGGTCACAAAAGAGTCAGACACAACTTACTGTCTGAACAACAAACAGAGGCTTACTGAAGTTTTGGAATTTGCCCCAAATCACACAGTTAAATAGAAAACGGAGAGAACCAGGCTTATCCACTTCTTCCCATACAACCAAGGTACCTCTGGTATCATCCAACGTGAGCAAAAGAAAGTAAAATATATTAGTACAAATGCGCACCCCAAAATTTTCCTAAATGCTCCTGGGAATGATAAGTAATTTGGTCATAGCAACTTGGGGGTCAAAGTAACTTCTGTTTCACCATTTAAGTGAGCGTCTCACTCCCACCATTATCTCTCAGTCTTCAAGGAATTCAGACAGTGCTTGAGAGCAGACTGTGACATCAGGCTGTCCTCGTATTAATCCCCAATTCTGTTGCTTCCCATCTGTGCAGATCTGGACAACGCACAAGTTCTCTCAACCTCAGATCCCAGGCGTAAAATAGGCCTGATAATAGCAGCACCTTCATAGGATTAAAGGACACTAACGAAGCAGAAAACTTAGCAATGGCCTTCTCTCCACACCTAATCTAGTCCTCGACACCCAGTATTTCCCATCCCATCCCTGAGTTTTTCTGTTGCTTTTCACAGCTCTTCTTTCTAAAATTATCTTATTTGCTTGCTTTTATTATGTCTCCCTCACTTAAACATAAACTCCAGGATAGTATTTACTTATGGATCATGGGTTGTTGTTTTTTTTAAATTCCTTATTGTATCTCCTGCACCTAGGACACTGTCTGGCACACATCAGTAATTCTTGAATGAAGAGTTTAATAAACGTCTAGGACGACAATTTACGTTTCAACTTCCCGGTATGCAAAACAGAATATTTATACTCAGAGATGTTGGAAAGTGCAAACGATATAACTGGAAAGCTCTAGGTAGTATCAGAAAGGTGCCACGGAAACTAAAAAGTGTGTCACAGTGCCACAATCAAACCTGCGGGAGTGACTCAACCCTAAGACAACTCAGTGCTCTAGGTCAAGCCAAAGGCTGCACTCTAGGGAGTGTTGATAGACCGAGGAGGGTGCAAAACGTTAGAGGTGGTTGCAAAAACACTAGCCTTTCTCTTTCTCTCTTAAACTCCCAACAGTACACACTCCTCTAGAAAGGCTGCTCTCCACACCTGAAAGGGCCGTCAAGGGAGAAATGAGACAAGCGTAGTCAGGGAGCCAAACATCCTCAAAAGGCAGCACAAACGCTACAATGACAGTCGTTAACTGACCAGAAAGGGAGGCAATTCGAACCTCTGGCGGGGGCCTGACGGGTGGGTCCCATGTCTTCTCCTCAGTCTAGCCAACCTCCCCCACCCCCGCTGGCAATAGGCAGGAGGGGACACACTCCCGCGTTCCAGCCTGGTGCCCAGAGCATGAAGCGGGTCGGGGACAAGTTCCCAGGGTTGCCAGCAAACTCACCTCAGCCGCCGGCCCCACCTCCGCTCACATTCCGGCCCCGCCGCCTTCCCCCCACCCCCCCAGGCCCTTTGTTTTGATTCCCGACTCCGCAACTCCCGCCACCGCCGCCAAGCGCACCCTCCACTTCCGCTTCCGCACCGCGCCTCCCCTGTCGCAAAACCGACGCCCTTCTCTTCTCATGGCTCCGCCCCTTCCTCCGCCCCTCCCCCGCCACCGCGTCCTCCCCGCGCGGGGCGTGCTGGGAACCTCGGGGGGGGCGGGGCCTCGCGGCCCTGCAGCCTCGTCAGGCTCAGTCCCCTCCCGATAAACCTCTAAATAGGGACCTTCCCGGGGGGCTACCTCGGCTTTTTGGCGAAAACCCCCAGTTTATGGAGGCCTTGATCCTGGCTTATCGTTGTGGCGTGGAACGGAACCTCAAAGAGGAGAATTAGGGTGCTTGTGAGGCGGAACCCGGGGAAAAAAAAGCTGCCAACCGGAATTTGATACCATTGAGCCCTTTCGGTCTTTTGAGGGAAGGCGATTTAAAAGGGATTTCGAAGAAAAACCCGATCGTTTGGCATTTTTCTCTCTAACTCGCTTTTGTCACGTGATGGCCCTATTAAAAAAAAGAAAAACTAAAGTGACGCCTGTTTGTTATAGCATCCTTCATCTAGTGCAACCTAGTGGCGAGCGGAAAAAAAAATAACTGCCAACTGGGCTTCCCGCGAGGTCCTTCGGGCCGGCAGGGCTCCTCGGGAAATTGTGGTCCGGCTGGCAAAAATAAAGCCTGTACGAAGACTAGGCTGGATTGTGTCACCAGCAATTAAGAGGTCCTCGTGACTTCAGTAAAAAAAAAAAAAAAAAAAATGATTTTTTTAAAGTCCTGGTCCAAAGCTCGTTACAAATGAATACTTTTCCAGGGATCGGTTGGGCGAGCAAAAGATTTATAATTGCAAAATCCTTGTGAAGTCAGGAACAGCTTATGTTTTAGTGGCTAGATTTGCCATGTTTGGGTTTTTTGTAGGGGGGGGCAGTGTTTTGGGTTTTTTGGCTGCACATTCTTTACTTTTATTTGAAATTATAAATTTTTCTTTTTTTTTACGTAGGCAAAACAGACTTTTCTGCAACTGTCAGCTGTTCACTATTTTCTGTTGCAAATTAGAAAAACAAAGCACATATTTAAGTCTAGACATCGTTTAGGATGCAGTAGTAGAATGCAGTGTAAAAGTTTATTTCTGAAGTTTGCTAAGAAACAGGTTAACCTTGCAAATGGATCAGTAGGTAAAAATGGCCAAAGGAACTTTTTTCTCTCTTTAGTATGCAATGTGAGGCAACCTCATTAGGCAATCCACATTAAGTGGGGGAGATTTCAGGGGAAGCTAATACATCCTTGTAGACTTTTTTTTTTTGTAGACAGGCATTGTGGAGGGCAAGATCAAACACGTAGCTGAAGAACACTTTGTACTGGTAGTCCATTTTCCAGAAGGCTGATGACAAGTTCACACATCATCTGCCTGCTCAGGTATATTACTGTTGAGTAAATCTTCATTGTGTCTGTGTGTGGGGAGCATTCTCCAAGTGAGAATTAGGACAGATGAAAAACAACTCTGTTTCTAGCGTTTTTTTCAGAGTACCAAAATTTCGCTTCTCAACGAGGTATTTTTTCCCTCCTTTTCATTCTTTCTAGTATCTCTGAATACAGATAGTATTAACTAAAAATATAAAAGGAAGCAAAATAATTGTGAAATCTTTAATTGCTTAAAAAAAAGGTTTAGCCGTAAAATAAAGAGCAGACACATGTCTGACATTGCCAGAGCTGTGCCTGCTGTTAACAGGTAAATAAAATACAGTAAATAAAAACAAACCAATCATACTAAATGGAAGGCTAATGAAAAGGTTGAATTACAAATAGTTTTTAAAGATATGATTCTTTATTATTTCCTGTAGAAAACTAGCCTAAACTACACTCACCCTTGGAAACACAATTATGCATCAACATGTAATCTGATGCTTGTGAAAGGGTGTGTTTTTTTTTTTAAACATTTTTCTTAAGATATGTTTTCTTGAGCATAGCCTCTGTGAATCTATTTCTTTGCTGGGCAAATTCTTAAAGAGTACCTATCAGTTACCTGACCTGTCCATATTATAATCTTTATGAAACCAAGACTAAGATTTATTTTTGTGCAACTTAAATGGCTGTTACATTCAATCCAGCTCCTAAATTAATCTAGCTGCCACAAAAGGCGTTTCTCCTCCAGCTACTTCTACATTATGGTTAGTGTTTTGAAATGATAAATTATGATAGAAGGATTTAAGCAAGAGAAACCCAGCTTTCTGCTCATTAATATCTGAACGCTCCAAGGAAAACAAATTGAACAAAGAGAACAAAGTTTTTAAGTACACCAAAATTTCCCTTTCATTTTTTTCAAGGTTTTACCCAATAACAAACCTATTTATCTAAACATATTCCTGAGAGAAGTTTAATAATAATTATGTCAATGTCTTCTTCCTTTTATTTTTAATGGAAAAATGAAGAAAATTAAAAACCAAGTAGTTTAAATGATAATGTCATTTAGTCAGTACTGATAAGGTCATCAACTTGTGTTTCCGTTTATGTTAACTGGTCGGGGGGGCGGTGGTCGTGATTATTCTCTCCCAGAAACCTCACAGAATGGTGAGGTTCTGGAAAGGACACAGCAGAAGTGACAAAAGGATGCAAATCATTTATTAGCATCTGGGGCCAGAATGGATGTTTCCTAAAAGACATTCTGATACCTTCCTTAACCCTGTTGATGTAGGTGGTAGATCCCTTTTGTGTCTCTGAGCTTCTTTCAGGAACTAGCAAGGAGTCAAAGAAGAATTAGGGCTTTTCTGGTGCCTCAGAGGTAAAAGAATCTGCTTGCAATGTGGGAGACCCCAAGACACAGGTTCCATCCCTGGTTCTGGAAGATCCCTTGGAGAAGGAAAAGGCAACCTACTCCAATATTCTTGCCTGGAGAATCCCATGGACAGAGGAGCCTGGAGGGCTACAGCCCAAGGGGTTGCTAAAGAGGTGGAAGTGGCTGAATGACTAAACAATCACAAAGAGGAATTCAAGGCCATTCTTAACCATGGCGGGGCTACAGGAGAGATTCCATGTCTGGTCGGAGGCCTCAAAGTAGCTAACTCCAGTATCGTGACAGAGAACACTGGTTAGGAGTCAAACATACCCAGCTTTACAGCTTGACTTGGTTACTCATTGTGAGACCTTAGGCAATGCATTTAAACTTCCTACCCTTTTGCTTTCTCCTCTTTAAAATTAAGACAACAAAAGTTCTTTCCTGTGGTTCTCATCATCTGGTCTCAGCTCCATTGTAACCTGGTACAGTGGCTTTCCCTGACATTCTATCTGAAGGGACCTCTCCCAGCCCCTTTCTATTACATGACCTTGCTTTATTCATAGCACTAATTAGCATCTGAAATTATTTCACATTTTCTGTTTGCTGATTTAGTGTCCTTTCTTACTACTACAAGCCCTTTGAAGACAGGTGTCTTGTCTGACATTTACTGTGCTATAAGTGAGTGCTCAGTAAAAATTTATAAACCTACTTGGTGAACAAGTAGGACTGCTATGAAACCCACATCAAGAAATTAGTATTATGCCTGACACGGATGGTGGTGGTTTAGTCACAAAGTGGTGTCTGTCGCTTGCCACTCATGGACTGTAGCCCATCAGGCTCCTCTGCCCATTTGATTTCCCAGGCAAGAGTACTGGAGCAGGTTGCCATTTCCTTCTCCAAGGGATCTTCCCCACCCAGGAATCGAACCTAGGTCTCCTGCATTGCAGACAGATTCTTTACTGAGCTACCAGGGACCAGTAAAAAAAAAAAAATCATGAGCACTACCTACATTTTTTTATTGTTTGGTTGCTCAATTGTGTCTGACTCTTTGCCACCCCGTGGACTGCGGAATGCCAGACTTCCCTGTCCTTCACTATCTCCCAGAGTTTGCTCAACCTCATGTCCATTGAGTCAATAGCACTCTCCAACCATCTCATCCTGTCGCCCCCTTCTACTCCTGCACAGATTGTACTTAACTGTGTGCTGAGGCACTGTCCTAACCGTTTTACAAATGCTAAGTGAACTCATTTCATCTCGGCATAATCCTAGAGGTAAATCCTATCACAAATCCCATTTTGTAGATGAGGAAAGTAAATCACAGAGCGTTAACTTGTCCTAACCAAATCAGTCAATCCTAAAGGAAATCAGTCCTGAATGTTCACTGGAAGGACTGATGCTGAAGCTAAAGCTTCAATACTTTGGCCTCCTGATGTGAAGAACTGATTCATTGAAAAAGACCCTGATGCTGGAAAAGACTGAAGGCAGGAGGAAAAGGGGACGACAGAGGATGAGATGGTTGGATGACATCACCGACTCAATGGACATGAGTTGGAGTAAACTGTAGTTGGTGATGCACAGGAGGCCTGGCGTGCTGCAGTCCATGGGGTCGCATCATGACTGAGCAANAGGAAAAGGGGACGACAGAGGATGAGATGGTTGGATGACATCACCGACTCAATGGACATGAGTTTGAGTAAACTGTAGTTGGTGATGCACAGGAGGCCTGGCGTGCTGCAGTCCATGGGGTCGCATCATGACTGAGCAACTGAACTTGCTCAAGATCATACAGCTACTAAAGGGCAGAGCTAGGATTCAAGGCCAGGCTCCAAAACAAATTCCTATAAAAGAGCCCGCAGAAGATAATGATGTCGAAAATTTTACATTGGTTGTAAAGTTCTGGGAAGGACCTGGGACTTTGCTTACTCTAAGCGGACGTAGATCTTTGTTCTTCTATCTGCTTCGGAGAAAATCCAAGAACAGGAAGACGCAATCGGGATCAAGGGCAGGGAGTCATATTTTCTTGAGGTGGCCCGCAAGTCCAAGCCCGTTCCCCCTGGTGTCTAGGGAGCAGCCCGCAGCCTCCAAGCTCGGCCAGAACCCGGCCCAGCAGCGGGAGCCTCCCAGAACCCCTCCCGCCAGCCCGCCTAGGGCAGCCGCGTGGCCGCGCCGCGCCCGGGACCTGGGGAAAAAAAGTTTCCAAAAGGCGCTGCTCGGCGCTGATTGGCCGCGGGGGACGCGGTCCCGGGGCACGGCAGCCAATGGACGACGCCGGCCGCGGACGCGGGGGCGGGGGCGGGGGCGGTGGCCGGAGGCCCGGGCTGCACCGCCCCCGAGCCGCCGCCGCCGCCGCTGGTCCGCAGAGCCGGAGCCGGTAAGTGCGGAGCTGTGGCCCCTGGGGTAGGGGTTGCTCGGAGGCTGCCATCGCCGCCGTCTTCATCATCGCCACGGCCGCGGGGAAACTCTTCTGCCCGCCCGGCGCCTGCCGCGCTTTCGGGACCCCCGGCCGGCGCGGTGCAGGGAACTTGGCGCGCCACTCACTTGGGCGTCGCTTCCCGGGCGCTGGGCTCGAAAAATCTCCCTTCTCCGGAGCCTCCCTTCCTAACGTTGTGCCTTCCCACCCTTGTGTCCTGCGCGCCCGGCTCCTCACCCTTTCGCCAACTTTCTCTTTCTGCGCTCGCCTCTCTCCGACCCCGCTGCCCTCCCCTCCTTGCTTGACTTCCTTGGCCCTTCTGCCCTGCTCGTCCCGGGTCCCCGGAGCCCGGTTGCTCTGCCCTGTTCCCTTCCACCCCCCGCCACCCCGACATCCTTCCTAGAGTCCCCTGGTCTCCCTTCTCGCTCAGTTTTCTGCCCCGCAGCCCTCGCCCTTTCCTCCTGCTGCCGCCACCTCCCTCTCCGTCCTCGTAGCCCCCTGCCGCCCCCATGCTCGCCCACGTCCCCACCCCACTGCCACACTCGGCGGAGGCGTCTTTCCAAAAACCTATCCCCTCCTTGGCACTCCCCTCCCTTTGGGAACGTGTTTGGAACGGTCTTGTTCCCTCCGCCTTCCTCAGATCTCTGCTGCAGGACGGTTCAGATTTCCCCTGACAGCACTTTGGGGAAGGGTTGGATAAAGGATGAAAAACGCTTCTTCTAGAGCTTGAATGCGGTGACTGGGCTTACCTGCCTCTCTGAGGTCATAGGAAAACCCTCTGGGCACTGCTTTTTGGGGGGAACCTAAGGTTATCTTCTCCAGTCCTCTCAAGTTCATTGTCTCCTGAGGGCTTGACCTTCCCTGATTTCTTGGTCCAGGGTTTGTACCTGGCTGTGACTCTCTCTACTTGTAGGTCCCTTTAAATTCCTTTCTAAAGAAATGGCCTATGCAGCCTGTGCTGTACAGAAATTTCAGATTTTCTCTGTGAGTTTTGTTGATGTATTCTAGTATTCTAGGAAAGGATGGCATTGTAGGATGTGTGTGTGTGTGTGTGTGTGTGAGTGAGTCGCTTGTGTATGCTGTGTGCTAAGGTCGCTTTGATTGTGTCCACATCTTTGCGACCTGATGGACTGTAGCCCCCAGGCTCCTCTGTCCATGGGATTCTCCAGGCAAGAATACTGGAGTGGGTTGCCATTTCCTTCTCCAGGGGATTTTCCCAACCCAGGATCCACCCCCGCCGGGTCTCCCACATTGCAGACGGATTCTTTACCATCTGAGCCACCAGGGAAGCATAGGATGTGGGTAGGGTCCTTTGAACTTCCCTTGTGGCTCAGACTGTAAAGCGTCTGTCTGCAATGCGGGAGACCTGGGTTCGAGCCCTGGGTCGTAGTCCTGGAACTCTCAGAGCCACTTATTATCTAATCTCTGACCAGTCCTGACCTCCCCGCCTCCACCATGGGTATTTCACCACTTTTGAAACTTAAATTTTTCCTCTTAGTGTGTCTTTTGTGTCAGATTAGATGCAGATGATCCATGCTCCTAAAGTGTCAGAGGCCTCTCGGTGTGTTCTATCCCATTTTGGATAATACTTTCTTAACTTCGCTTCTTCTATTAGGATGTTATTTTTGTTTCCAGAGTGTGTTCTTTTGGTTTAGAATGTGCGAGGCCAGAGAGATTGCACTCCCTTCGCTCACAAGATAATTCCCTAACAGGACCATGCTGGTAGACAGAAAGTTTGTGTCTGCAACTGGTTCAATGTTTGCACCACGATTTGGGTGCCTTGGGTCTGCCACGCTCAGCAGTGCCTAGTACTTAGTAGGTGTTGGGAAATGTTTGGAAAGGAATGGAGGAGAATACACCACTGTAGGAAAAGTTCCCTCTCTGGCATCTTGGTTCAGTAGCATAAAATTCTCCTTGGACAGTAGCTTTCTGGGTTTTTTGTTGTTGTTCACGTTTAAGCTCCTTAAGATTTAAAAAGCAATATATGCTTATTGTAAAAAAACATTTATTGTAGTAGGTGTCAGGAACAAGTTCTCATCTTAGTGTCTGCCTTACTCCCATTCTGGTACCTCCTTCCAGACCCTTTCTGTTTATGTACACAATGGAAGGTACATTTGCAAACAAAAATGGCACTTTTTTTTTCTTTTTTTACACTTTAAACTTTTTTTTTGTATTGGGCTACAGCTAACTAACAGCATTGTGGTAGTCTCAGGTGAATAGCGAAGGGACTCAGCCATACATATACATGTGTCCATCCTCCCCAAAGCCCCTTCTTATCCAGGCTGCCACATAACATTGAGCAGAGTTCCCTGTGCTACACACTAGAAAAATGGCACTTTCTTAACATAAACTTTCTTCCGTATCATTACTCTTAATTCTTAACTGCACAGTTTTCCAATCAGTCTTCAGTTAAGTTTCTCCAGCTCCCCCTCATCATTACCCTCAGTGATGGTGTACACCCTTGAGCATATGTCCTTGCATGCCTGCTGAGGTTTTTTTGTGTGGGTAGATCATTTCAGATTCTGAAAGCACCGAGACAGAAGTCAGACTTGCTGACTCTTGACTGATTTTGCCCCAGTGATGTCACTTATGCAAAATGTAAAGCCTGCGTCATAAAGTGGAAGCTGTGGGAGCCTGTGTTGGCCTTTGGCAGCTTCTTTCTCCCCCTCTCCCATGTGTTTTGATTGGGAAGGAGTGTGGTTGGGGTGGAGAAGTTAATCCCTGATGGTTTGTAGGTGTGGATTGCTCCTGACCAGCTGTGCTGGCTTTCTTCACTCAGAGGAGAGCTGAGAAAGACTGCTTTGTCTTTTCGAGAGTTTTGAAATCAAAGGTGTGTGTCTCAAGTGTGTTTTCAGACTTTCCTAATAAGTTTGATCATGGAAAACATGCCAAAAAAAAAAAAAAAGCTTGCTGAAACGCTTTTGTAAGAGTAATAGATCTAAGTTATCCAAAACAGAAAATAAATACCTCTGGGACCACTAAATCCCAGGTTGTGCTTGCATGCTCTAGGACATAGACTTGAGGTGCCAGCAGGTTTGCCCACAGAGCTGTTGGGACAGGATGCGGCAGGATGGTGTATTGAGAATGCAAGTTAGCAAGCTTAATCCCTTGACACAGATGCAATAAATGCATGCAGTATCCAACTTGAAGACAGTGGGTATAAAGTTGTGTATGCTGTAACTACGCACTGATGCCTGCCTGTCACAGTGCCTTTTAAAAGGCCACTTGGCCCAAAAACTGAATCCGGCTTCTATGCAGTCTATCGGCAACCCCAAAGAGACCTTGAAATTGAATTTGGCTCTGGTTTGCCTCTCTCACTCCTTTGCATCTATGGAGATGGCCAAGACATGTAATGTTTCTGCTCCAGCTTCCCAAGAAGCCCAATGATTGCCTTACCAATCCCTGGGTCAGGAAGAGGCCCTGGAGGAGGACATGGCAACCCACTCCAGTATTCTTGCTTGGAGAATCCCATGGACAGAGAAGCCTGGTGGGCTACAGACCATAGGATCAGAAAGAGTTAGATACAATTGAAGTGACTTAGCACGTGCACAGACACACACACACACACACACACACACACTCTCTCTCTCTCTCTCTCTCTCTCTCTCTCTCTCTCCAGCATCTTAGAGGTAAACAGAAAGGGTCAAGTTGTTTGGAAGTGACGTATTAAATGTCTAGCACCCCACAAACAGAAGGTGATGATAAACTTGAATAAATAATGCTGGGAAAGGGGAACCTTTGCCAGTCATCTTGCCTGCTGTCTGTGGCAGACAAGAATGCCTTTTAGAACTTTTCTGAGATATTTTCAAGTGGAAAAAAAGAAAGGTTTAGATTTTTAAGTGTGGTGTTTCATAAGAAAGTGAAGTTGAGCTGTTATTTCTTTCCTCTTAGCCCTGAGCATCGTCTTCTTCCCTAAGGGGTGTTTTTAAAATGCAGGGGGTTGTAATTAGAGCTACAGTGGAAGCGCCTCCTAAAACAGCTCAATTTCACTTCTTTACTGAGGCTTAAGTTCTAAGCCTCACTGGCCGTGATAACAGTGCCCTTTTCTGAAACTCATCTTTGGGAAGGCTGCAGTATGAAGGTTATTAAAACTCCAGTAACTTTTCTGAATATTCCTTATCATGAAAACCTGGGAAGTGAGTAGTTTCCAACATGACACCTTGTCCTTCAGCCCCTTCCCATCAATGAGATGCCACTCGGGTGCTGAGCAAGAAAGGTTTTTCCCCATCCTGTTAAGTCCCTTTCTCGGCCATTTGGCTAAGATCTGGTGTGTATGGTGGCTTCCCAGGTGGCATAGTGGTAAAGAATCTGCCTGCTGATACAGAAGACGCGAGAGACAGAGTCGACCCCTGGGTCGGGAAGATCTCCTGGAGGAGGATATGGGAAACCACTCAGTATTCTTGACTGGAGAATCCCATGGGCAGAGGAGCCTGGCGGGGCCATAGTCCATGGGGTTGCAGAGTCAGATGTGACTGAGTGAGCACGCAGATACACGTTAAGTATCCTAGGGATTTATAAAAACTGGCCTTCAGAGGGTCTCTTGCTGTTCTTGCCTTCCGCAAGCATTTATTGAATGCCTGTTATATGCCAGACACTGTTCATGGTGAGGGTCCCTGTGTTCAAAACTGATATTCCAGTTGTTGCTGTTCAGTCGTTCAGTTGTGGCTGACTCTTTGTGACCCCATGGACTGCAGCACGCCAGGCTTCCCTGTCCTTCACCATCTCCTGGAGCTTTTTCAAACTCATGTCCATTGAGTTGGTGATGCCATCCAACCATCTCATCCTGTGTCATCCCCTTCTTCTCCCGCCTTCAATCTTTCCCAGCATCAGGGTCTTTCCTAACGGGTCAGCTCTTTGCATCAGGTGGCCAAAGGATTGGAGCTTCAGCATCAGTCCTTCCAATGAATATTCAGGACTGATTTCCTTCAGGATTGACTGGTTTGATCTCCTTGCAGTCCAAGGGACTCTTCTCCAACACCACAGTTGAAAAGCATCAATTCTTTGGCGCTCAGCCTTCTTTATAGTCCAGTTCTCACATATGTACGTGACTATTGGAAAAACCATAGCTTTGACTAGACGGACCTTTGTCGGCAAAGTAATGTTTCTGCTTTTTAATATGCTGTCTAGGTTTGTCATAGATTTTCTTCCAAGGAGCATCTTTTAATTTCATGTCGACAGTCACCATCTGCAGTGATTTTGGAGCCCAAGAAAATAAAGTCTGTCATTGTTTCCATTGTTTCCCCTTCTATTTTCCATGAAGTGATGGAACCAAATGCCATGATCTGCATTTTTTGAATGTTGAGTTTTAAGCCAACTTTTTCAGATAAAACAGGAAGACAACTCATAAAGTGATGAAATAAAACGAAGCAGGGATTAATGTGGCAGTGAAGGGCTGGAGGCGGTATCTGGTGGGATCTTCAGAGGTCTCTCTAAGGAAGACGGTTCAGCTGAGATCTGAATGGCAAGAGGGACTCTGCAGGCAGAGATCTGAAGGAGGAACTTTCCAGGCAGAGAGAACAGCCAGTGCAAAGGCCCTGAAGTGGGAGCACACTTGGTATGTTCAAGGAACAGAAAGAAGGCTGTGTGACTGCAGCGTAAGCAGGTGAGGAGCAGGGCTGTAGGAAATGGTCAGAGAAGTAGGCAGGTACTCATGATGATGAACTTGAGCATGAGCTTTTTCCAAGCAGCAGGAAAAGTCAGTGTACGTTCATTGTTCCTGGTTCCTGACTTTCTCACCCTCCTGTGTGCAGAGTTCCCCCGATGCCGTGCGGTTGAGCCTGTCCACACAGTCATCAATGGCCACACGGCACGCAGTCACGATTGCGTGGGCTCTGGGCTCCTAACACTGTAGACATTTGTCTGGTGACCTCATGCTAGATGAGCTCTGGGCTCATTAGAGCTTGTGGCTTGAGCAGGGATTACCAGAATTAGGGTTGCCCTTGCCTGTCACCGTGGTAATTACTATTATCTATACTCTAGGTGCTCTTATCCTTTCTACTTTCAGCAAACAAGGTCGTTCACTCCAAACATTCATTAGGCCTCTCTGGTAGCAGAAATCCAGGCCTAACTGGTACAACCAAGCAAGGAAGTTGATTACCCCTCCTCACCTTCAGTCAGGGATGACTGGACCCAGGTGTCCACCTCTTGGCCCTGCTTTCTTGTTTTGGCTTCATTCTCAGGCAGGCTCCTCCCTTGTGATAGAGAGATGACCACCACAGACCCTGATGGAAAGAGTTTCTTCTCCACCCCACCCCCCATGGGTCCCAGCTTTACGGAGGTATAATTGACATCTCACACAGTGTAAGTTTAAGGTGTAGCACATGGTGGTTTGGGACATGTATATATTGTGAAATTATCATTCTAGTAAGGTTAGTTACACCTTCAGAGAGTTTCTTTCTTGATAGCTCTTTGAAAGGCCTGGGCCTGGACGCTCACTGTCTCAGCTTGGGTTAGGTCTACCCCTGAACCAATCATTGGCTCAGCTTGGGTTAGACCCATCCTTGTCACTGGCTCAGCTTGGGTTAGGCCCACCTCTGATCCAGTCATTGGCTCAGCTTGAGTTAGGCTGATTCTTGTCATTGGTTCAACTTGGGTTAGCCCACCCTCGTCGCTGGGCTCAGCTTTGGGATAGGCGCACTTCTGAGCCTGTTACTGACGCTGGAGGCATGAGTAGTCACATGCCATCTCCTAGTACAGTGGCTGATGACAAGTCCTCCTGAGCCCCATGGAAGGAGTGTAGAGTTGGTTCCCCCAAGAGAACATTGGGGTGCTATTACAAAAAGATGGAAGAAGGGATGCTGGACTGGGGAAAAAATCAAGTTAACAACTTTCTACTCCCTCTAGCTTCTCTGCTTTGATCAAGCTTTCAGAGAAACTCTGTTCCCCAGAAGGGAGTGGGTGGGGACATGGCATGTTTTTTCTGAATCAGGGAAGGGCGAGAAATTTGAAGGGAGAGCTGTGAATCCAGGTCCTAACAGATGTAGAACTGTCAGTAAGTGCTTTACTCAGATGTAGGTATCGTTGTTCAGTTTCTACCAGGGACCCACTTGGTTGGTGATCGTGTCCGTGTCAAAACTGACTTATTTAGTGGAATGATTTTTTTTTTTTTACTTTACAATATTGTGTTGGTTTAGCCATACATCAACATGAATCCGCCACGGGTGTACATGTGTTCCCAATCCTGAGCCCCCCTCCCACCTCCCTCCCCATACCATCCCTCTGGGTCATCCCAGTGCACCAGCCCCAAGCATCCTGTATCCTGCATCGAACCTAGACTGGCGATTCGTTTCTGATATGATATTATACATGTTTCAGTGCCATGCTCCCAAATCATCCCACCCTCACCCTCTGCCACAGAGTCCAAAAGACTGTTCTATACATCTGTGTCTCTTTTGCTGTCTCGCATACAGGGTATTTTTTACCTAGATATTCGGCTTGTTAGTTATGTCTTGCAAAGTTGGGGGTTGCGTTCCTTCTTTTGTCCCCAAAGACAGAACCATGAGCTATCTTGAAGGGAAGAAGGGTCTTTGGAGGAATCTCATTTGCATTCCTATAACCTTTTGACAAACTCAAGAGTCTTAAACAAATTGAGAAAATAAGCTATTAACATTGAGAAGCGCTATCAGCAAGGAGTCCAAGCGCTGAGAACTGTTAAACAGAAATCTGTTCTGACCTCTGTCCTGGACAGCTCAGCATCCTCAGAGCCTATCACCACTCCCCTCCGTTGTTCCCCCGCTAAAGTCGAGTTCAACTGTTTGCGACCCCGTGGACTGTACCACGCCAGGCTTCTCTGTCCTTCAGTATCTCCCAGAGTTTGTCCAAACTCATGTCCAGTGAGTCAGTGATGCCATGCACCCATCCATCCTCTGCTGCCTGCCTCCTTCTCCTCCTGCCTTCAGTCTTTCCCAGCATCAGGTCTTTCCCAATAAGTCTGCTCTTCGCATCAGGTGGCCAAAGTATTGGAGCTTCAGCTTCAGTCATTCCAGTGAATATTCAGGGTTGATTTCCTTTAGGATTGACTGATTTGATCTCCTTGCAGTCCAAGGGACTCTGTCTAATTTGTCTCCTTTCTTCTCACACCCAGTTCTCCAAAATCCTGACTGACTTCCTCTTCCTCACCTCCCAGTCACTCCTCCACCCCCTCTATCCCTCCTCCTGGTGTTGAAACCATTCTTGCTTACATCACCAGTGACCAGCATTTCACCAAGTCTCGTGGGTGGATATTTTCCAGAGCTCGTCTTACCAGCTTCTCTCTTGCATCTCGGATACCATGGAACAGTCATTCCCCATTTTCCCCTTGAGACTGTCTCCTCCAGTGTAGTCACTTTCTGGTTCTCATCTCTCTCACTTGTTTCTCCTGTCTCCTTCCATCACTGTTTCTTTCTTTGCTCAGCTTTCAGATACTGGCACTCCTCATAGTTCCATAAATAATCCTCAGTTGATGCTTCGATGGTTCAGTCACAAGGAAAAGGGAAGAACCAGCTCCAAACTCATGACTCTTAAATTTGTGTGGTTAGCCCTGACTTCACCCTGAGTTTCAGATCCGATGTTACATCTTGATGGATCACAGGCAGATCCAACTACAGGTGTCCGAAGCTGGTGTCAAGTATCCCCTCACCCTGCAGACTTCGCTTCTGACATTCTCCATCTGTGGTGATGGGGATGGTGGAAGCACCTGGTTGTCTAAGTTAGAACCCCTAAGCTGCCCTGCTTTCCCCTTCCTTCCAATGTAATAAAATCACCGATTCCTGGTAGGTGTATCCATCCTTGGAATGTAACATATTGTAATATAATGAATATAATATAAATAATGGACTGTAGTTTGTCTAGGCTTAGTTTTTAGTTTTTTTGGCAATTTTTTTTTTTTTTTTTTGGCCTCATTTAATCCAACATAAAGTTCAGGAATTTCACCCCCACCCCCATTAAAGATCAGCTGTTTAACCAGATGTGGGTAATAGCTTTAAAACTTTCTGTCCTAGACATTATGCACCAAGAAGAGTGAACTCTTCCCCCCATTTCCACAATGGCGGACTCGGGCAAGACCTTCAGCTCCGAGGAGGAAGAAGCCAACTATTGGAAAGACCTGGCTATGACCTACAAGCAGAGGTCAGTTCTCCCAAGTTCACCTTGCATTTTCTTCCCACTAGTGATGGCAGCGAACATTTACTGTGGGCCTGCTGTGTGCCAAGCCCTGTGAAGAACTGAACATACATCATCTCAATTAAATCTCCGTGATGGCCCGTGGAGAAACCATTCTCACCCCATTTTACAAATGGGGGACTGAGCCTCAGTGACAGCAAGTAACTTGTCTAAGTTACTTGGGTGGGGGCAGGGGCAATAGAGCTGGGATTTGAACCCCAGAGCCTAGGGGATCCTAAGCAAAAGGCTGTGCTACTTCCCAGCTTATTTTCTGGCAGAGTTTTTTGTTTGTCTGTTTCTTTGTTTTTGTTTTTTTAAGTGTAAACAGTTTCTTTTTCTTGTCTTTTTATTGTTGCTATTTTGTAACATAGGCAAAATTATTTGTCAATAAATTTTTAAGGAATTTCTCATGTTCTGATTCTTTCCACTGCCAATCACCTTAGTTCCTCCAAAGTTATACTATTCAAGATAAGTAAGCTATGAAAAACTTAACATTCAGACTTTTTTATCTTAGGTATTGGCATATCCCAATGATCTGTACCACTCTGTTAATAGGGTGTGACAGCTTAGGAATGATATGATTTGAACTTAACACATTTTTAGAGAGTATCAAATTGTGGCAGTATTTTATCAACTCCCAGATGTCTTATCTGGTCAGCCCTCAGTTGTGTGGGAGAGAACTCCCTATAGCTATCAGTCTAGGTTGTAACAAGTTTTTAAATTTGAAACCAGTGTTTCAGTGTCCCTATCTGGGAGCTGTAGGTGTGTGCGTAACACTGTTTCTCTCATTGTTTCTCATGGATTCTTGTAATCTGCTCAGGCAGGTCTTATTCCAGCTCCTCTGAGGCTCCTCTGATGTCTTTATTCTTTGATTTAAAGTGAAAGTGAAGTCGCTCAGTCTTGTCCAACTCTTTACGACCCCATGGACTGTAGCCTACTGGGCTCCTTCATGGGATTTTCCAGGCAAGGATACTGGAGTGGGTTGCCATTTCCTTCTCCAGGGGAATCTTCCTGACCCAGGGATCAAACCAAGGTCTCCTGCTTTGTAGGCAGACACTTTATCATCTGAGCCACTAGGGAAGGGCTTGTTAAAGAAAAAAAAAAAAAAAAGCCTTGAATTCTAAGGATTGAGAAGCCAGAATTGGGTGTTTGGGATATGGAACAGGGACTCTAGACAGTGGTATGGTAAGGGAACCTTTGTATTACATCCAGTTTCTGCTTGTAAATAACTCTGCAGAGAGTATACAGTCTGAAGTATATTTACTATACGCTGGGTTCCAGAAACTACACATTGAATGAATGAGTGGACGGTGCATTGGTTAAGAAAGGGCTGTGGAGGCAGGCTCACCTGGGGGCAGCTCCGCTCCCTGTTTCTGACTTGTTTGACCTTGAGACGTGCGTGTGTGTGCTCAGTCGCCTCAGTCGTGTCCGACTCTTTGTGAGCCTGTGGACTGTGGCCTGCCAGGCCCCTCTGTCCATGAGATTCTCCAGGTAAGAATACTGGCAGGGCTTGTCATGCCCTCCTCCAGGGGATCTTCCTGACTCAGGGATCGAACGTCAGGTTCTTAGGTCTCCTGCATTGGCAGGTGGGCTCTTTACCACTAGTGCCTCCTGGGAGGACCTTGAGACAGATGACCTCATCATCTGTATAGTGAGGGTAATCACAGTTCCTGCCTCAAAAGGCACTTGAATCAAGAGCAGATCCATGTCTAACACTCAGCAACGCGTAAGCGCTCAGTGATGAGCTGACATCTGGGAATCCTGCAGGGCAGAGAACACGCAAGAGGAGCTCCGGGAATTCCAGGAGGAAAGCCGGGAATATGAGGCGGAGCTGGAGACGCAGCTGCAACATACTGAGAGCAAGAACAGGGACCTGCTGATGGAAAACAACCACCTTCGCATGGAGCTGGAGACCATCAAGGTGAGGGGTTAGGGGAGACACACCCAGGTGTGTGGGTGGGCGTCCAGCGCCCGTGACCAGAAGGGAGCCTGCGGGTGTGGCCCCCTCCCACCCCTAGAACTGCGGGCATGTGGGGCACTGGAGCTCCAAATGCCCCTGTAAAGACAGAGGATGAGATGGCTGGGTGGCATCACTGACTCCCATGGACGTGAGTTTGAGCGAACTCCGGGAGTTGGTGATGGACAGGGAGGCCTGGCGTGCTGCAGTCCATGGGGTCGCGAAGAGTTGGACACGACTGAGCGACTGAACTGAACTAAGGAGACAGATCTCACACGTGTCCCATGGTCATGCTTAGCAATCCCACAGCACATGTGGAAGGTAGACTTTTCTAGAGTATGGATCATGGCTGGAATTGCTGATTGTTATAAGGCCCAGGGTTATGCTGTTCGGCATGGCAGCTCCCGTAGCCACACATCTCTAGTGGGCATCATTGTGAACACAGAGGCTGTAGAACGTCTCCATCATTATGGAAAGTCCTGTGGGACAGAACTCAGGCTCCTCAGCCTCTGTTGACATTTGAAGCCACACGACTCTTTGTTGTGAGGGCCAAGGTTTACGTTGCAGGGTGTTCAACAGCATCCCTGGTCTGCACCCACCTGACGCCAGTAGCACATCCTGCCCCAGCTGATGACCACAGAGGTATCTGCGGACATTGCCGAGTATCTGGAGAACCACTGCTCTGAGGGGTAAAGACTGGACACTCTGTACCGGTTAGCAGACGATCACCAAGTGTTACATTGATCCTAAGAGACGGCTCTGGGCTCTCACTACCAGGCAGGGTCACCTGGCCAGCTTTGTAAACATCAGACAGGCTTGGCCCCACCCTGCCCTGAGAGTCTTGTTCTCAAGAAGTCTGGTGGGGCCCCAGCAGGCCTGCATATCTCTTTTTTTCTTTCTTTCTTAATTTCTTTTCTTTTTTTAAAAAACAGAGCTGCTCATATTTATTTTGATGAGCCACGGGGTGGGGGAAGAGCCAAGGTCCTGCAGTGTGAGCCCAGAGCTAGGTGTGACGCACAGGAAAGAGGTGTGCCCTTTGCCCCTGGAAGCCTCGTGAGAAGACAAACCTGAGAGCCAGAGGCATTTGGCGAAAAGATGCTCAGACACAGGCAAGAATGAACGTCAAGTGGACCTTGGGGATCTGGTTTACCAGCACACAGGAGAAAGTGGGGCGAGCGGATGGAGTGGGGACTGAGGGGTGAGGAGTAGCACAGGAAAGCCTCCACAGACTTTGGACGCTGAACGGTGGACTCTGAGCTTTAATGGTGTAGATCACAGAGCCCAGACTGGCCATCCACAGGTCAGTCTGGCCTATAGATGTTTGCTTAAGCCGTTGGTGGTGTTCACTCAACATTTTATCACGAAAGCTTTCAAGCACACAGTCGGGTTGAAAGAATTTCCCAGTGAACACTTGTACATCCTAGGCTCTGCCAGTGACCTCTGCCACACTTGCTCTTTGTTATCTGTCCATCCGTCAATCTGTCTTCCCAGTGGATTTCAAAGTGAATCACCAACTTCTGTGTGCTTCTCTGTAAATATTGCAGTAGGCTGTTAACTAGAGGTGAGGGTTTGCTTACGATTCATTTTTTAGATAGCAACATTTATCTCTTTAGTGGTCTTAAAAAAAAATTTTAATATCTGCATTCAGAATTGTGAGGCTTTTTGTAAGAACTTGGATTTCCAGTTTCCTTTGATTGTCCTCAGGTGGCACCTGCCACCCCAGCCTGGCCTTCATCCATACCTGCAAAAGGCAGAGTCGTGGTTGCTTAGAGCAAGGTCACCCCAGTCCCAGCTACTGTCTCCCCATCTCCCCAGCTCTGAAGTCAGAGGCTGAGTGTCTTTTGTGGGTTACACCTGGCCCACGTCACTCACTTTGTTAACAGGCTGACTGCTGCCCTAGGCACTGGGGAAGCATTACAGCTTTTACACTGAAGGGGGCTTAGGGCCTAAAGACTGGTGGTTTGAACCATGGTTTAGAGAGGGTAGGAGGACCTGCACAGATGGCGATAAATACACATTTGCTAAGTAATTAGGCACTTCCAGACCAAGCCCCTGAACTGGCAGAAGACCTCTCTGTGAGGTTTGGAGCCACAGGGTGAGGAAGGGGACGACCTCGGAGTGAAGAATGACCCCTGGCACATATTTCTGTCACCTAAGAGAAAAGTCTTCAACTGAGTCGGACTCCTTGACAACTGGCTTATTCATCACCAGATGAATAAAAAAGCTTGTAGGGGATCCAACAGAGCGTCTATTGATGCCTCCATCAGCTGACAGTTTATTATAATTAGCCCCAGATGAAAGCCCAACAGCTTTTTCATGTCCCCAAGTTCAAAGGACATCATTTGAATCTCTGTGCTGGTGGACAAGCCCGTTCACCGCGTCCTCTGGGAACCCGCGTAGGAATTTAGGTTAATGGCCTGGGATTCTGTACCCTCCTGTTCTTCTTTTTGGGGGTGCACCCAGGCCAAGGGTGGGAGCGGATCCGAGCCACACCTGGGAATTCGCCCAGCCTGGGCCTGATCGGCCCCTGCTTGCCTGAGCTGAGACGCTTCCTGTGCTCACGGCCAGGAAGCAGAGTATCTGAGGGGACTGAATGGCGTGAGGATGCGAGGCCCCAGCCCCGCCCTGGCCCTGTGACCCTGTCCTGAGGCCCTTCTCTCTCGGTGGCTCTGGCCACGCCTTTCTGGCCCCGGGCACCATTTCCTCACGCTCCCCAGAGCCTCCAGACTGTTTCTGGCAACAGCTTTGTGTACTGGGCTGACTGAGCGAAGAAGAGTGGGCTTGTTTTTGTCACTTTCACATTAGACTTCCTGTGGGAAGGGAGCGTCTCCTTCCTGTTTGTGGATGAGGGGAAGGTGGTGAGATTGTTGGATGACGGAAAATACTTTGAAAGCGGAGCCAGGCAGGGAGAGAACGGGAGTGTGATCGGTTCCTCTGTGAGCCGAGGCGGAAGTGGCCCAGGAACCGAGGCGGAAGTGGCCCAGGGCCGTCGAGCGTCGCTGTTGCGCGTGCGCGAGCCCGGGTCGCCCAGGATGGGGCTTGGCTCCCGGTTGACTCTGGGCTGCCGATGGGCCTGAGCCTCCGTTCTCACACCTCGGAAATGGCGTTCAGTCAGGCAGCGGGAGGGGTGTCCTGCGCAGAGTAGCGTGCAGTAAATGCTGTTGTCGTTTAGTTACTGAGACTCCGTGGGCTGTAGCCCGCCAGGCTCCTCTGTCCATGAAATTCTCCAGGCAACAATACAGGAGTGGCTTGCCCTTTCCTGCTCCAGAGGATCTTCCTGACCCAGGGATCGAACCCCCACCTCCTGCCTGGTGCGGATTCTTTACCACCGAGCCACCGGAGAAGCCCACAGTATACATTAGCTGCTGTCACTGCGGGGGCAGCAGATTCTTGAGACCTCATCTGGGCTGTTCCTTACCTTGGGAAGCACTGGCCGGGTCACACTAAGCTTCTTCTGGTGAAAACAACAGTTATGGTTTTTTCCTTCTTCTCTTCCCTTCCTCCTTCCTTCCCCTGCCTCCCCTTCTCTCCCGCCCTCCCCCGGAGGTGCCCAAGTTCCTTCTAAATACCCCATGCCACAGGGAGGGCATCCTGGGTCACAAAGTCAGAACAGTCATTGAACTGAGTCAGCGATGTCCTGCTCTGACTGGGAGGCATGAGCACCAAAGTCACTGTGATTCCTGCCCTTGTCCCTGTAACCCAGGGATGTCACGTGAAGTGCATCAGTATGGCCCTTGCAGGTCAGGCTCGGAGAAGTTGATGACACTTTCTATGGCTGTGGACACCTTGCACGGAATGACTGCTTAAGATGGTTGGGGACTTCTGGACACCAGAGGTGGCGAGGACCATTGTGGGAGGGGGCCAGGTACAGACAGATGCTTAGGAAGCACTCGGAACTGGACAGCTTGATGGCCCCTGGCTTCCCCCATCATCCCTCACTTGCTCAAGAGCCCATGTCTGTGGACAGAAGGTTCTCATGACTGAGCTTAGGCTTGTCCCCTGGCCATGGTGGAGGCTGCAAGAGGTCCTCAAGAAACTGGGGTGCCGGCAGGCTGTGCAGAGGAGAGGAATGGATTCTTAGTGGCTTGGAACCACACACGTGCACTGCAGTGGGAAAGAATACGTACCAGGATTGACCTTCAGCGTCCTAAGGAGACGACGGGGAAAGGAAATAAACATCCTTATTGGGAGTCTTAAGTCATTCACTCAGTGTCGATTCTGTCCTTCAGGAGAAGTTTAAAACACAGCATTCTGAAGGCTACCGGCAGATCTCAGCCTTAGAGGATGACCTTGCCCAGACGAAAGCCATTAAGGATAAACTGCAGAAGTACATCAGAGAGCTGGAGCAAGCCAATGATGACCTGGAACGAGCAAAACGGTATGTGGGGAGGAGAAAGGAGGTCTGGGATCCTTTTGTCTCTGGGTACCAGGCACTGTGTCGAGGGTAGGGGATTCAGCAGAGAGCAGAGCCAGGGCCCTTGGGCTCTACAGCCTCATGGGAAATGGACAGCAAGCAGAAAGTGGTGCTGTGGGGGCATATGATCCAAGATATTCATTTATCTATTGCTGGGAGGATGCTGGGCCAGGCTTCTCAAAGGAAATGCCATTTAGGCTAAGACCGAGGGATGCCTCAGCATTATCCAGGGAAGAAGTACAGGGTGAGAACATTCTGGACGGAAGGACAAGCATGTGCTCAGTTGGCCCTGAGATAAGACGGTATTTCTTTCTTTGTTTTTTAACCTTTACAATATTGTGCTGATTTCTGCCACACAATAACTCTAATCAGCCATAATTATATATAGATATATATATATCCCCTCTCTCCCTTCACCCCATCCCCCCACTCTAGGTCATCACAGAGTGCCAGGCTGGGCTCCCTGAGTTATACAGCAACTTCTCACCAGCTATCCATCTTACTCCTGATAGCGTATATGTGTTGATGCCACTTTCTCCATTCATCTCACTCTCTGCCTCCCACACTGTGTGCACAAGTCCATTCTGTACGTCTGCATCTCCATTCCTTCCCTGCAAATAGGTTCATCAATACCATTTTTCTAGATTCCATATGTATGCATTAATATGCAATATTTGTTTTTCTCTTTGTGACTTACTTCACTCTGTATAAGAGGCTCTAGGTTCATCCACCTCGTTAGAACTGACTCAAATTCATTCTTTTTTATGGCCGAGTAATATTCCAGTGTACTACGTACCACATCTGTATCCGTTCATCTGTTGATGGACATCTGTGTTGCTTTCAGTGATAAGAAGACAATATTTCTTAAACCAATGTTCTATAGTTTAGCAGGCTACTAACAATAATAAATAACAGCAATTGAATAACTATCGTGAGCCAGGTGCCTTTTTTTTTTTTTTTAGCATTTTAAAACTTTAGATGTAAATTACAGCAGTATGCGCCGATCGTAAGGAGTGTACAATTCCATCAGTTTGGACAGTTTTTCAGTCCAAACTGAACCAGATGCACGACTTTTCCATCTACTTAGTTAACCGTGTACCAAATGTAACCGTCTTGAAACCTTAGAGTTTCACTTACTGTCCTCAAACTTTATGCTGTAGCTTTAATGCACGAAAGTAAGAGATTAGAAAGATAGCCTTTTGTATTTACCCGTATGTGTATGGTTTCTGGTTCATTCCTTCCTGAAGTTTCCCTCTAGTTATCATTAGCCTTCAGCTTGAAGAACTCCCTTTAGGGATTCTTGTGGTGCAGGTCTGCTGATGGTGAATTCTCCTCTCTTCAGTTTTTCTGAAAATGTCTTTCTTTTGCCTTCATTCTTAAAGGAAATTTCCACTGGATATGGAATTCAGATTGACAGGGTTTTGTTTTTCTTTTCTTTCAGCACGTTAGAGATATTCTGGTGTCTTCTGAACTCCTTACTGGGGTTAGAAGCTAGTGGTAACCCAAATAATCACTCCCCTGTATATAATCTAGTGTTTTTCTCTGGGTGCTCTCAAGAGTTTCACTTTATTTTCAGTTTTTAGCAGTTTGATTGTGATGTTCCTAGATTTTGTATGTGTTTATCCTGATAGGGGGTTGCTGGGCTTCTTTGCTCTGTAAATTTATCTTTTGCCAAGTTTTTACCTTTGGTCATTATTTCCTCAAGTGTTTTTGCTGCCGCTTTCTTTCTCACCTGCCCTTCTGGAACACCAGCTACATACATGTTGATCCTTTTGATACTGTCACGCAGGTCTCTGACACTGTGTTCATATCTTTTCCTAATTTTATTTTTCTTGGTTCCTCAAATTCAATCATTTCTGTTGCTCTAGTTTCAGGGCCACTGACTCCTTCCCTCCTCCAGTTCTGGTGGAAGTCAGTTCCAGTACTGTTTTATTTTGGGTATGTTATCTTCAGATCTAAAACTTCCTATTCCTCTATGATTGAGCATAGTTATAATAGCTTAAGATCCTTTTCTGCTAATTATAATAACCTGGGTTCCCTCAGGGTTGATTTCCTGTAATCACCTTTTCTCTTGAGTTTTGGGTCACATTTTCTCGCTCTTCGTTTGTCTAGTCATTTTGGATTATATTCTGGACATTATGAATGATGTATTACAGAAGCTATGGATTCTGGTATGTTTTTGTTTGTTTGTTAACTATGCTGAACTCACACTCCAAACTCTGTCTCCTCTTGTTGGGAAGGAGCTGAAATCTGATTCTTTTAATTAGGCTGCTTCGTGTCTACATGGTTTAGGTCAGTCAGAGATGGGGGAGAGTTTATATGCAGAACTGGGGACTCCCCCAAGGTGGTGGATTTTTATCACCCAAGCCGTAGACAGAAAGCTTGTAAAGATACAGGATTCGGTCACTGCTGATCCTTACATGGGTTGGCTTCCTTCCAGCTTTTGCCAGGGCTGTCAGGTTATTGTTTTTCTTCTTTTACCCAGAGCTTGTAGTTGTAATCTCTAGGATATGTGGTGTGATACAAGCTACTTTATCATGCAAAGAGTTGACTCATTGGAAAAGACTCTGATGCTGCAAGGGATCGAGGGCAGGAGGGGAAGGGGATGACAGAGGATGAGATGGCTGGACGGCATCACTGACTCGATGGACATGAGTTTGAGTGACCTCTGGGAGTTGGTGATGGACAGGGAGGCCTGGCGTGCTGCGGTTCATGGGGTCGCAAAGAGTCAGACACGACTGAGCGACTGAACTGAATTGACCTTATTATTAGCAGAAGTGGAAACTTTAAAAAAAAAAAAATTAGTTTGTAAAAGTTCTTTATGTATGTTTGCTCCTGATCTTTTGTCCTGTCTTGAAAACATAGTTTGCAAAATAAACTTTTGTCTGTTGATTTTGTGGTATGATTTTCCGTACAAATATTTTTCTTTCTTAGGTCATCAATTATGTCTCCGTTTATTGCTTCTAGCTTTCCAGACTTCACTATGGAGATCCCTTTGATTGTTTTTGTTTATTTTTGGTTGCGCTGGGTCTTCACTGTGCACAGGCTTTCTCTATTTGCAGCAGCTTCTCATTGCAGTGGCTCCTCTTGTGGAGCACAGGCTCTAGGCACGCAGACTCAGTTGTTGCTGTGCACGGGCTTAGTTGCTCCCCAACACGTGAAAGAGTCCCAGACCAGGAGTCGAACCTGTGTCCCCTTCATTGGCAGGTGGATTCTTATCCATTGTACCACCAGGGAAGTCCACTGATCATTTGATTATGTATGTATTCTGTTTAATTTTTTTGAAAGATTTTTAAAATTAATTGTTTTAACTTATGCTTTTAATCCACCTGGCATTTATTTTTGTATCTAGTATAAATTTGTGTCCTATTTTATTTTCATTAGGTAGATAGCCACTTGTGCCAGTACTTTGTGTTAAACACTTCATCTCTTTTCCACTGAATTGAACGCATCTCTGTCACATGTGAACCCTTCATTCAGTTGTCCCTTGGTATCCATGGGGGAATTGGTTCCAGGACCCTTGAGGATACCAAACTTTGTGGATACTCAAATCCCTTAAATAAAATGTATAGTATTTGCATGTAACTTATGTGCAAATGTAACTTAGCCTCCTATATACTTTAAGCTATGTCTGGGTTAATTATAATACCTAATATAACCCAAGACTGGTGATTCAGAAGTAAAGAATCTACCTGCAGTTCAGGAAACATGGGAGACACAGGTTTCATCCCTGGATTGGGAAGATTCCTTGAACAAGGAAATGGCAAACCACTCCAATGTTCTTTGCTGGAAAATCCCATGGACAGAGGAGCCTGGCAGGCTACAGTCCATGGGGTTCCAAAGAGTTGGACATGACTGAGTGATTAAGCACACACACAACACAAGCAATCAAAAGCTCCAAAGCTCCATAAACAGCTGCCAGTGAGCGGCAAATTCAAATTTTGCATTTGGGAACTTTCTGGATTTTTTTTTTGAATTTTTTTGATTTGCAGTTGGTTGAATCCAAGGATATGCCACCCACCGGTGTGGAGAGCTGACTATATTCTGGAATCTAATGCAAGATTCTTTTCTCTTTTGATCCAGTGTGCAATTTGTGAATTCTGCTAACACCATAATGACTAGAGATTCCCTGGTGGCCCAGACAGTAAAGAATCTGCCTGCAGTGTGGGAAACCTGGGTTCATTCCCTGGGTGGGGAAGATCCCCTGGAGAAGGGAATAGCAACCCTCTCCAGTAATCTTGCCTGGAGAATTCCATGGACCAGAGGAGTCTGGCGGGTTACAGTCCATGGGGTTGCAAAAAGTCAGATGCAACTGAGTAACTAACTCTTCCACTTTCCATAATGACTTGATTCCTGTGGCCTTTATAGTATATTCTGATTTCTGGCAAGCCCCTGGCATACGACCATTTCCACTCATTGATGAAAACAAGTCACACGGCCAAGCCACATTACGGGCTGGGAAAGTACATTCCACCCACAGTGAGGCTGAAGCAAGGGTGTGGATAGAGGGAGGGTGAAGAATTGGGAGTCATCCTGCAGCCTGTCACAAAGAGAGAGCGCATTCATGTGATTCAGAAATACCATACAGAGGGCCAGCGTTCTTAAATTCAAATTCAAGCAAATAAAAACAGAAATTTGTATTATTCCCCCCACTCCCCCCTTTCTTTCTCCTCTGTACCCACTGTTGTGCTTCTTGCCTTGTCACATGACAGATCTTGGAGGTCTTTCTGTCGTAGGGACACAGAGCATTCTTTGTTGTTGTTGGTTTCTTCCCAAGCACATACTGTTTTATTGTATGGTTGGTATTGTATGATACATAAGACTTTATTTATCTGTCCCCCTGTGGATGGATATTTGCTGCATTTCCATTCTTTTGCAGTGATAAGCGTTGCTATAGGGAATGATACTTGTTGCTTGCACAGATGAATATCTGTAGAGTAAATTCCAGAAGTGGAATTCCCAGGTCAGAGGATATATGCATGTGATTTTGATAGGTTTTACCTGGTTGTTCTCTGTCGTGGTACTAATTCACATCCCCAACCCCTGTGTGAGTCTCTGTTTTCCAGATAGCTTCACTAACAGCATTTTTTTTAAGCTTTGGATTTCTGCCAGTGTAATAGGTGACAAATAGGTACGTTTCTGGATTATGAATGACCTTGAGTTCCTTTTCATATGTTTAATGACTGTTTTTCTTTTTCTGTGAACTCTGTGTATCTTTGCCTATCTTCAGATTGTGTTGCTAGTTGTTTCTTCTCATCAGCTTCAGGAGATGTTTATATATTTGTCTATGATGGGAATTTAAAGTGTTAGGGAGTTTCTCATTTGTCTTGCATCTTTGTCTGTTGCATACGTGACTGTTGAAAGTTACTTGGATTTCTGTGTAGGCAAACTTATCTGCAATNGAGTTGGTGATGGACAGGGAGGCCTGGCGTGCTGCAGTCCATGGGGTCGCGAAGAGTTGGACACGACTGAGCGACTGAACTGAACTAAGGAGACAGATCTCACACGTGTCCCATGGTCATGCTTAGCAATCCCACAGCACATGTGGAAGGTAGACTTTTCTAGAGTATGGATCATGGCTGGAATTGCTGATTGTTATAAGGCCCAGGGTTATGCTGTTCGGCATGGCAGCTCCCGTAGCCACACATCTCTAGTGGGCATCATTGTGAACACAGAGGCTGTAGAACGTCTCCATCATTATGGAAAGTCCTGTGGGACAGAACTCAGGCTCCTCAGCCTCTGTTGACATTTGAAGCCACACGACTCTTTGTTGTGAGGGCCAAGGTTTACGTTGCAGGGTGTTCAACAGCATCCCTGGTCTGCACCCACCTGACGCCAGTAGCACATCCTGCCCCAGCTGATGACCACAGAGGTATCTGCGGACATTGCCGAGTATCTGGAGAACCACTGCTCTGAGGGGTAAAGACTGGACACTCTGTACCGGTTAGCAGACGATCACCAAGTGTTACATTGATCCTAAGAGACGGCTCTGGGCTCTCACTACCAGGCAGGGTCACCTGGCCAGCTTTGTAAACATCAGACAGGCTTGGCCCCACCCTGCCCTGAGAGTCTTGTTCTCAAGAAGTCTGGTGGGGCCCCAGCAGGCCTGCATATCTCTTTTTTTCTTTCTTTCTTAATTTCTTTTCTTTTTTTAAAAAACAGAGCTGCTCATATTTATTTTGATGAGCCACGGGGTGGGGGAAGAGCCAAGGTCCTGCAGTGTGAGCCCAGAGCTAGGTGTGACGCACAGGAAAGAGGTGTGCCCTTTGCCCCTGGAAGCCTCGTGAGAAGACAAACCTGAGAGCCAGAGGCATTTGGCGAAAAGATGCTCAGACACAGGCAAGAATGAACGTCAAGTGGACCTTGGGGATCTGGTTTACCAGCACACAGGAGAAAGTGGGGCGAGCGGATGGAGTGGGGACTGAGGGGTGAGGAGTAGCACAGGAAAGCCTCCACAGACTTTGGACGCTGAACGGTGGACTCTGAGCTTTAATGGTGTAGATCACAGAGCCCAGACTGGCCATCCACAGGTCAGTCTGGCCTATAGATGTTTGCTTAAGCCGTTGGTGGTGTTCACTCAACATTTTATCACGAAAGCTTTCAAGCACACAGTCGGGTTGAAAGAATTTCCCAGTGAACACTTGTACATCCTAGGCTCTGCCAGTGACCTCTGCCACACTTGCTCTTTGTTATCTGTCCATCCGTCAATCTGTCTTCCCAGTGGATTTCAAAGTGAATCACCAACTTCTGTGTGCTTCTCTGTAAATATTGCAGTAGGCTGTTAACTAGAGGTGAGGGTTTGCTTACGATTCATTTTTTAGATAGCAACATTTATCTCTTTAGTGGTCTTAAAAAAAAATTTTAATATCTGCATTCAGAATTGTGAGGCTTTTTGTAAGAACTTGGATTTCCAGTTTCCTTTGATTGTCCTCAGGTGGCACCTGCCACCCCAGCCTGGCCTTCATCCATACCTGCAAAAGGCAGAGTCGTGGTTGCTTAGAGCAAGGTCACCCCAGTCCCAGCTACTGTCTCCCCATCTCCCCAGCTCTGAAGTCAGAGGCTGAGTGTCTTTTGTGGGTTACACCTGGCCCACGTCACTCACTTTGTTAACAGGCTGACTGCTGCCCTAGGCACTGGGGAAGCATTACAGCTTTTACACTGAAGGGGGCTTAGGGCCTAAAGACTGGTGGTTTGAACCATGGTTTAGAGAGGGTAGGAGGACCTGCACAGATGGCGATAAATACACATTTGCTAAGTAATTAGGCACTTCCAGACCAAGCCCCTGAACTGGCAGAAGACCTCTCTGTGAGGTTTGGAGCCACAGGGTGAGGAAGGGGACGACCTCGGAGTGAAGAATGACCCCTGGCACATATTTCTGTCACCTAAGAGAAAAGTCTTCAACTGAGTCGGACTCCTTGACAACTGGCTTATTCATCACCAGATGAATAAAAAAGCTTGTAGGGGATCCAACAGAGCGTCTATTGATGCCTCCATCAGCTGACAGTTTATTATAATTAGCCCCAGATGAAAGCCCAACAGCTTTTTCATGTCCCCAAGTTCAAAGGACATCATTTGAATCTCTGTGCTGGTGGACAAGCCCGTTCACCGCGTCCTCTGGGAACCCGCGTAGGAATTTAGGTTAATGGCCTGGGATTCTGTACCCTCCTGTTCTTCTTTTTGGGGGTGCACCCAGGCCAAGGGTGGGAGCGGATCCGAGCCACACCTGGGAATTCGCCCAGCCTGGGCCTGATCGGCCCCTGCTTGCCTGAGCTGAGACGCTTCCTGTGCTCACGGCCAGGAAGCAGAGTATCTGAGGGGACTGAATGGCGTGAGGATGCGAGGCCCCAGCCCCGCCCTGGCCCTGTGACCCTGTCCTGAGGCCCTTCTCTCTCGGTGGCTCTGGCCACGCCTTTCTGGCCCCGGGCACCATTTCCTCACGCTCCCCAGAGCCTCCAGACTGTTTCTGGCAACAGCTTTGTGTACTGGGCTGACTGAGCGAAGAAGAGTGGGCTTGTTTTTGTCACTTTCACATTAGACTTCCTGTGGGAAGGGAGCGTCTCCTTCCTGTTTGTGGATGAGGGGAAGGTGGTGAGATTGTTGGATGACGGAAAATACTTTGAAAGCGGAGCCAGGCAGGGAGAGAACGGGAGTGTGATCGGTTCCTCTGTGAGCCGAGGCGGAAGTGGCCCAGGAACCGAGGCGGAAGTGGCCCAGGGCCGTCGAGCGTCGCTGTTGCGCGTGCGCGAGCCCGGGTCGCCCAGGATGGGGCTTGGCTCCCGGTTGACTCTGGGCTGCCGATGGGCCTGAGCCTCCGTTCTCACACCTCGGAAATGGCGTTCAGTCAGGCAGCGGGAGGGGTGTCCTGCGCAGAGTAGCGTGCAGTAAATGCTGTTGTCGTTTAGTTACTGAGACTCCGTGGGCTGTAGCCCGCCAGGCTCCTCTGTCCATGAAATTCTCCAGGCAACAATACAGGAGTGGCTTGCCCTTTCCTGCTCCAGAGGATCTTCCTGACCCAGGGATCGAACCCCCACCTCCTGCCTGGTGCGGATTCTTTACCACCGAGCCACCGGAGAAGCCCACAGTATACATTAGCTGCTGTCACTGCGGGGGCAGCAGATTCTTGAGACCTCATCTGGGCTGTTCCTTACCTTGGGAAGCACTGGCCGGGTCACACTAAGCTTCTTCTGGTGAAAACAACAGTTATGGTTTTTTCCTTCTTCTCTTCCCTTCCTCCTTCCTTCCCCTGCCTCCCCTTCTCTCCCGCCCTCCCCCGGAGGTGCCCAAGTTCCTTCTAAATACCCCATGCCACAGGGAGGGCATCCTGGGTCACAAAGTCAGAACAGTCATTGAACTGAGTCAGCGATGTCCTGCTCTGACTGGGAGGCATGAGCACCAAAGTCACTGTGATTCCTGCCCTTGTCCCTGTAACCCAGGGATGTCACGTGAAGTGCATCAGTATGGCCCTTGCAGGTCAGGCTCGGAGAAGTTGATGACACTTTCTATGGCTGTGGACACCTTGCACGGAATGACTGCTTAAGATGGTTGGGGACTTCTGGACACCAGAGGTGGCGAGGACCATTGTGGGAGGGGGCCAGGTACAGACAGATGCTTAGGAAGCACTCGGAACTGGACAGCTTGATGGCCCCTGGCTTCCCCCATCATCCCTCACTTGCTCAAGAGCCCATGTCTGTGGACAGAAGGTTCTCATGACTGAGCTTAGGCTTGTCCCCTGGCCATGGTGGAGGCTGCAAGAGGTCCTCAAGAAACTGGGGTGCCGGCAGGCTGTGCAGAGGAGAGGAATGGATTCTTAGTGGCTTGGAACCACACACGTGCACTGCAGTGGGAAAGAATACGTACCAGGATTGACCTTCAGCGTCCTAAGGAGACGACGGGGAAAGGAAATAAACATCCTTATTGGGAGTCTTAAGTCATTCACTCAGTGTCGATTCTGTCCTTCAGGAGAAGTTTAAAACACAGCATTCTGAAGGCTACCGGCAGATCTCAGCCTTAGAGGATGACCTTGCCCAGACGAAAGCCATTAAGGATAAACTGCAGAAGTACATCAGAGAGCTGGAGCAAGCCAATGATGACCTGGAACGAGCAAAACGGTATGTGGGGAGGAGAAAGGAGGTCTGGGATCCTTTTGTCTCTGGGTACCAGGCACTGTGTCGAGGGTAGGGGATTCAGCAGAGAGCAGAGCCAGGGCCCTTGGGCTCTACAGCCTCATGGGAAATGGACAGCAAGCAGAAAGTGGTGCTGTGGGGGCATATGATCCAAGATATTCATTTATCTATTGCTGGGAGGATGCTGGGCCAGGCTTCTCAAAGGAAATGCCATTTAGGCTAAGACCGAGGGATGCCTCAGCATTATCCAGGGAAGAAGTACAGGGTGAGAACATTCTGGACGGAAGGAAAAGCATGTGCTCAGTTGGCCCTGAGATAAGACGGTATTTCTTTCTTTGTTTTTTAACCTTTACAATATTGTGCTGATTTCTGCCACACAATAACTCTAATCAGCCATAATTATATATAGATATATATATATCCCCTCTCTCCCTTCACCCCATCCCCCCACTCTAGGTCATCACAGAGTGCCAGGCTGGGCTCCCTGAGTTATACAGCAACTTCTCACCAGCTATCCATCTTACTCCTGATAGCGTATATGTGTTGATGCCACTTTCTCCATTCATCTCACTCTCTGCCTCCCACACTGTGTGCACAAGTCCATTCTGTACGTCTGCATCTCCATTCCTTCCCTGCAAATAGGTTCATCAATACCATTTTTCTAGATTCCATATGTATGCATTAATATGCAATATTTGTTTTTCTCTTTGTGACTTACTTCACTCTGTATAAGAGGCTCTAGGTTCATCCACCTCGTTAGAACTGACTCAAATTCATTCTTTTTTATGGCCGAGTAATATTCCAGTGTACTACGTACCACATCTGTATCCGTTCATCTGTTGATGGACATCTGTGTTGCTTTCAGTGATAAGAAGACAATATTTCTTAAACCAATGTTCTATAGTTTAGCAGGCTACTAACAATAATAAATAACAGCAATTGAATAACTATCGTGAGCCAGGTGCCTTTTTTTTTTTTTTAAGCATTTTAAAACTTTAGATGTAAATTACAGCAGTATGCGCCGATCGTAAGGAGTGTACAATTCCATCAGTTTGGACAGTTTTTCAGTCCAAACTGAACCAGATGCACGACTTTTCCATCTACTTAGTTAACCGTGTACCAAATGTAACCGTCTTGAAACCTTAGAGTTTCACTTACTGTCCTCAAACTTTATGCTGTAGCTTTAATGCACGAAAGTAAGAGATTAGAAAGATAGCCTTTTGTATTTACCCGTATGTGTATGGTTTCTGGTTCATTCCTTCCTGAAGTTTCCCTCTAGTTATCATTAGCCTTCAGCTTGAAGAACTCCCTTTAGGGATTCTTGTGGTGCAGGTCTGCTGATGGTGAATTCTCCTCTCTTCAGTTTTTCTGAAAATGTCTTTCTTTTGCCTTCATTCTTAAAGGAAATTTCCACTGGATATGGAATTCAGATTGACAGGGTTTTGTTTTTCTTTTCTTTCAGCACGTTAGAGATATTCTGGTGTCTTCTGAACTCCTTACTGGGGTTAGAAGCTAGTGGTAACCCAAATAATCACTCCCCTGTATATAATCTAGTGTTTTTCTCTGGGTGCTCTCAAGAGTTTCACTTTATTTTCAGTTTTTAGCAGTTTGATTGTGATGTTCCTAGATTTTGTATGTGTTTATCCTGATAGGGGGTTGCTGGGCTTCTTTGCTCTGTAAATTTATCTTTTGCCAAGTTTTTACCTTTGGTCATTATTTCCTCAAGTGTTTTTGCTGCCGCTTTCTTTCTCACCTGCCCTTCTGGAACACCAGCTACATACATGTTGATCCTTTTGATACTGTCACGCAGGTCTCTGACACTGTGTTCATATCTTTTCCTAATTTTATTTTTCTTGGTTCCTCAAATTCAATCATTTCTGTTGCTCTAGTTTCAGGGCCACTGACTCCTTCCCTCCTCCAGTTCTGGTGGAAGTCAGTTCCAGTACTGTTTTATTTTGGGTATGTTATCTTCAGATCTAAAACTTCCTATTCCTCTATGATTGAGCATAGTTATAATAGCTTAAGATCCTTTTCTGCTAATTATAATAACCTGGGTTCCCTCAGGGTTGATTTCCTGTAATCACCTTTTCTCTTGAGTTTTGGGTCACATTTTCTCGCTCTTCGTTTGTCTAGTCATTTTGGATTATATTCTGGACATTATGAATGATGTATTACAGAAGCTATGGATTCTGGTATGTTTTTGTTTGTTTGTTAACTATGCTGAACTCACACTCCAAACTCTGTCTCCTCTTGTTGGGAAGGAGCTGAAATCTGATTCTTTTAATTAGGCTGCTTCGTGTCTACATGGTTTAGGTCAGTCAGAGATGGGGGAGAGTTTATATGCAGAACTGGGGACTCCCCCAAGGTGGTGGATTTTTATCACCCAAGCCGTAGACAGAAAGCTTGTAAAGATACAGGATTCGGTCACTGCTGATCCTTACACGGGTTGGCTTCCTTCCAGCTTTTGCCAGGGCTGTCAGGTTATTGTTTTTCTTCTTTTACCCAGAGCTTGTAGTTGTAATCTCTAGGATATGTGGTGTGATACAAGCTACTTTATCATGCAAAGAGTTGACTCATTGGAAAAGACTCTGATGCTGCAAGGGATCGAGGGCAGGAGGGGAAGGGGATGACAGAGGATGAGATGGCTGGACGGCATCACTGACTCGATGGACATGAGTTTGAGTGACCTCTGGGAGTTGGTGATGGACAGGGAGGCCTGGCGTGCTGCGGTTCATGGGGTCGCAAAGAGTCAGACACGACTGAGCGACTGAACTGAATTGACCTTATTATTAGCAGAAGTGGAAACTTNGGACATGAGTTTGAGTGACCTCTGGGAGTTGGTGATGGACAGGGAGGCCTGGCGTGCTGCGGTTCATGGGGTCGCAAAGAGTCAGACACGACTGAGCGACTGAACTGAATTGACCTTATTATTAGCAGAAGTGGAAACTTAAAAAAAAAAAATTAGTTTGTAAAAGTTCTTTATGTATGTTTGCTCCTGATCTTTTGTCCTGTCTTGAAAACATAGTTTGCAAAATAAACTTTTGTCTGTTGATTTTGTGGTATGATTTTCCGTACAAATATTTTTCTTTCTTAGGTCATCAATTATGTCTCCGTTTATTGCTTCTAGCTTTCCAGACTTCACTATGGAGATCCCTTTGATTGTTTTTGTTTATTTTTGGTTGCGCTGGGTCTTCACTGTGCACAGGCTTTCTCTATTTGCAGCAGCTTCTCATTGCAGTGGCTCCTCTTGTGGAGCACAGGCTCTAGGCACGCAGACTCAGTAGTTGCTGTGCACGGGCTTAGTTGCTCCCCAACACGTGAAAGAGTCCCAGACCAGGAGTCGAACCTGTGTCCCCTTCATTGGCAGGTGGATTCTTATCCATTGTACCACCAGGGAAGTCCANTATTTGCAGCAGCTTCTCATTGCAGTGGCTCCTCTTGTGGAGCACAGGCTCTAGGCACGCAGACTCAGTAGTTGCTGTGCACGGGCTTAGTTGCTCCCCAACACGTGAAAGAGTCCCAGACCAGGAGTCGAACCTGTGTCCCCTTCATTGGCAGGTGGATTCTTATCCATTGTACCACCAGGGAAGTCCACTGATCATTTGATTATGTATGTATTCTGTTTAATTTTTTTGAAAGATTTTTAAAATTAATTGTTTTAACTTATGCTTTTAATCCACCTGGCATTTATTTTTGTATCTAGTATAAATTTGTGTCCTATTTTATTTTCATTAGGTAGATAGCCACTTGTGCCAGTACTTTGTGTTAAACACTTCATCTCTTTTCCACTGAATTGAACGCATCTCTGTCACATGTGAACCCTTCATTCAGTTGTCCCTTGGTATCCATGGGGGAATTGGTTCCAGGACCCTTGAGGATACCAAACTTTGTGGATACTCAAATCCCTTAAATAAAATGTATAGTATTTGCATGTAACTTATGTGCAAATGTAACTTAGCCTCCTATATACTTTAAGCTATGTCTGGGTTAATTATAATACCTAATATAACCCAAGACTGGTGATTCAGAAGTAAAGAATCTACCTGCAGTTCAGGAAACATGGGAGACACAGGTTTCATCCCTGGATTGGGAAGATTCCTTGAACAAGGAAATGGCAAACCACTCCAATGTTCTTTGCTGGAAAATCCCATGGACAGAGGAGCCTGGCAGGCTACAGTCCATGGGGTTCCAAAGAGTTGGACATGACTGAGTGATTAAGCACACACACAACACAAGCAATCAAAAGCTCCAAAGCTCCATAAACAGCTGCCAGTGAGCGGCAAATTCAAATTTTGCATTTGGGAACTTTCTGGATTTTTTTTTTGAATTTTTTTGATTTGCAGTTGGTTGAATCCAAGAATATGCCACCCACCGGTGTGGAGAGCTGACTATATTCTGGAATCTAATGCAAGATTCTTTTCTCTTTTGATCCAGTGTGCAATTTGTGAATTCTGCTAACACCATAATGACTAGAGATTCCCTGGTGGCCCAGACAGTAAAGAATCTGCCTGCAGTGTGGGAAACCTGGGTTCATTCCCTGGGTGGGGAAGATCCCCTGGAGAAGGGAATAGCAACCCTCTCCAGTAATCTTGCCTGGAGAATTCCATGGACCAGAGGAGTCTGGCGGGTTACAGTCCATGGGGTTGCAAAAAGTCAGATGCAACTGAGTAACTAACTCTTCCACTTTCCATAATGACTTGATTCCTGTGGCCTTTATAGTATATTCTGATTTCTGGCAAGCCCCTGGCATACGACCATTTCCACTCATTGATGAAAACAAGTCACACGGCCAAGCCACATTACGGGCTGGGAAAGTACATTCCACCCACAGTGAGGCTGAAGCAAGGGTGTGGATAGAGGGAGGGTGAAGAATTGGGAGTCATCCTGCAGCCTGTCACAAAGAGAGAGCGCATTCATGTGATTCAGAAATACCATACAGAGGGCCAGCGTTCTTAAATTCAAATTCAAGCAAATAAAAACAGAAATTTGTATTATTCCCCCCACTCCCCCCTTTCTTTCTCCTCTGTACCCACTGTTGTGCTTCTTGCCTTGTCACATGACAGATCTTGGAGGTCTTTCTGTCGTAGGGACACAGAGCATTCTTTGTTGTTGTTGGTTTCTTCCCAAGCACATACTGTTTTATTGTATGGTTGGTATTGTATGATACATAAGACTTTATTTATCTGTCCCCCTGTGGATGGATATTTGCTGCATTTCCATTCTTTTGCAGTGATAAGCGTTGCTATAGGGAATGATACTTGTTGCTTGCACAGATGAATATCTGTAGAGTAAATTCCAGAAGTGGAATTCCCAGGTCAGAGGATATATGCATGTGATTTTGATAGGTTTTACCTGGTTGTTCTCTGTCGTGGTACTAATTCACATCCCCAACCCCTGTGTGAGTCTCTGTTTTCCAGATAGCTTCACTAACAGCATTTTTTTTAAGCTTTGGATTTCTGCCAGTGTAATAGGTGACAAATAGGTACGTTTCTGGATTATGAATGACCTTGAGTTCCTTTTCATATGTTTAATGACTGTTTTTCTTTTTCTGTGAACTCTGTGTATCTTTGCCTATCTTCAGATTGTGTTGCTAGTTGTTTCTTCTCATCAGCTTCAGGAGATGTTTATATATTTGTCTATGATGGGAATTTAAAGTGTTAGGGAGTTTCTCATTTGTCTTGCATCTTTGTCTGTTGCATACGTGACTGTTGAAAGTTACTTGGATTTCTGTGTAGGCAAACTTATCTGCAATCCAAGGTATATATAGCAATTAGTTCTGTTTTCTTCTAGTATTCTTCTCCCTTCCATTCTCTCTCCCTTTTTCTCTCCTGAAGATGCACTGGATTCACAGTTTAGTTGAATGTGAGTGATAGTCACTCAGTCGTGTCTGACTCTTTGTGACCCCATGGACTGTAGCCCGCCAGACTCCTCTGTCCATGGAATTCTCCAGGCGAGAATCCTGGAGTGGGTTGTCATTTCCTTCTCCAGAGGATCTTCCCGACCCAGGGGTCGAACGCAGGTCTCCTGCATTGCAGGCAGATTCTCTACCATCTGACCACAAGGGAATCCTACTACTAAGAGACATTTCTAAGTATAAAGACAGGTCCCCTTAAAAATATCAGCAGATACGTGCTTGACTTTATCTTATAATCTATAGACAGCACATTAGAGTATGTGAAAACCCTTACACCTTTTCCAAAGGAATACCTGAGAGTAGCAATAAAGTTATAAATGGTGAATAGTTGAATGTTACCATCAGATGTGGTAGTGTTTTGCCAAAAGTTTTCACTTTTATCTCAAGCTCGAAGATTTGTTAACAAAATAAGCCACTTGTTATATACAATTAATACCAATATTGATTAGAGGTTATCTAGCTTACTTTCAATATACTAACATTAAAAGAAAAGAGAAATAGACCCAGCAGAGGGTCCTGTGCTGGGTTTTGACCAACATCCAGACTCATACACTGCTGGGAAATCTCGTGACACAGCACATCTGGAGTCCCAGTTGGGTAAAGGGCCCAGGCAGTGCGTCTGCTCTGGGTGAGACTTCAAATATTGCAGTTTGGGGTTCCCAGTTTTAATCCTAGGACACAAACTGATGTCATCATCAATCTGTGAGCAGATTGCAGCCCTGGTTTCGTGTTAAGGCTATTTGTTTTCTCTTGTAAAGCCTGGAATGTTGTGTTGCTAAGCCTGGGGCTTGATTGGCCAAGGCCCCTCCAGGGGCTCAACAATTTCAAGATTTGTCCCCTGTCTTCTTGCACTTAGGGCAGTCAGTCCAGGCAGCTTAGAAGCAAGGTCAGAGGTCTGTTCTGCTTTGTCTTTGAAGCCTAAACAAAACTGTTTATTTACATTCCCTAACAGGTAGAGACCCAAATCATCATTTTAGAATGAATAAAGTTCTGGAATGCTGAAGTTTTTATTTTTTTAAAAAAACTTTAAAATTTCATTATACACTTTTAGTAGTTATGTGTGAAAAATTTGACCATGTACTGCAAGAACAGTAATTTCTCAGCACCATCCACTATTTGCTTATTTTGGTCCCTCCAGCTGTATGTCTGTAAAATTAAATAATACTGTTAACTGAGTAGAGGGTGACCTTGTGAAAGAGTAACCTTGAATGATTCAGGAAATTTTCTCGTTGTTCAGTTGCTCATTCGTGTCCGACACTTTGCCACCCTATGGACTGTAGCACGCGAGGCTTCCCTGTTCTTCACTGTCTCCCGGGGTTTGCTCAGATTCATGTCCGTTGAGTCAATGATGCTGTGTCGCCATCTCAGCCTCTGCTGCCCTCTTCTCCTCTTCTCAGACTTTCCCAGCATCAGGGTCTTTTCAAAAGAGTCAGCTCTTCGTATCAAATGGCCAGAGTCCATCCAGTGAATATTCAGGATTGATTTTGTTTAGGATGGACTGGTTGGATCTCCTTGCAGTCCAAGGGACTCTCAAGAGTCTTCTCCAACACCACAGTTCAAAAGCATCAATTCTTCAGCGCTCAGCTTTCTTTATGGTCCAACTCACATCCATACATGACCACAGGAAAAGCCACAGCTTTGATTATATGGACCTTTGTTGGCAAAGTGATGTCTCTGCTTTTTAGTACACTGTCTAGGTTCGTCATAGCTTTCCTTTCAGGGAGCAAGCGTCTTTTAATTTCATGACTGCAGTCACCATCCGCAGTGATTTTGGAGCCCAAGAAAACAAAGTCTGGCACCGTTTCTACTTTCTCCCCTTCTATTTGTCATGAAGTGACAGGACCGGATGCCAGGATCTTAAGTTTTTTGACTGTTGAGTTTTAAGCCAGCTTTTTCACTCTCATCAAGAGGCTCTTTAGTTCCTCTTCACTTTCTGCCATTAGAGTGGTATCATCTGCATATCTGAGGTTATTGGTATCTCTCCCAGCAGTCTTGATTTCAACCTGTGATTCATCCAGCCCAGTATTTCGCATAATGTACTCTGCATATAGGTTAAATAAACAGGGTGACAATATACAGCCTTATGTTACTCCTTTCCCCAGTTTGAACCAGGCCTTTGTTCCATGTAAGGTTCTAACTGCTGCTTCTTAACTTGCATACAGTTTCTCACGAGCTAAGTAAGGTCTGGTATTCTCATCTCTTTAAGAGTTTTCCACAGTTGTTGTGATCTACACAGTCAAAGGCTTTAGCATAGTCAGTGAAGCAGAAGTAGTTGTTTTTCTGAATTCCCTTGCTTTCTCAGTGATCGAACCAATGGTGGCAATTTGGTCTCTGGTTTCCCTGCCTTTTCTGAATCCAGCTTGTATGTCTGGAAGTTCTCAGCTCACGTACTGTTGAAGCCTACCCTGGAGAATTTTGAGCATTACTTTGCTAGCACGTGAAATGAGTGCAGTTGTGTGGTAGTTTGTACGTTCTCTGGCATTGCCCTTCTTTGAGATTGGAATGAAAACTAACCTTTTCCAGTACTGGGACCTATTGAGTGCAGCACTTTAACAGCATCATCTCTTAGGATTTGTAATAGCTTAGCTGAAATTCTGTTACCTCCACTAGCTTTGTAGTAATGCTTCCTGAGACCCCACTTGTCCTCACATTTCAGGATGTCTGGCTCCAGGTGAGTGATCACACCTTCATGGTTATCCAGGTCATTAAAACCTTTTTCGTGCAGTTCTTCTGTGTATTCTTGCCTCCTTTTTTTTTTTTTTTTTTGCCTCCTCTTCTTAATCTCCTCTATCGAAGAGAAGATGTATCTCTTAATACGAATATTTATTGAAAATGTATTTTTCCGCTTGCCTGTTTTCAGTTTCTCACAACTGTGTGTGAGTCTAACAGCTTTCATAGTCATTATGTATTGCATTCTGAAGGAGATCAACCCTGGGATTTCTTTGGAAGGAATGATGCTAAAGCTGAAATTCCAGTACTTTGGCCACCTCATGCGAAGAGTTGACTCATTGGAAAAGACTCTGATGCTGGGAGGGATTGGGGGCAGGAGGAGAAGGGGACGACGGAGGATGAGATGGCTGGATGGCATCACGGACTCGATGGACGTGAGTCTGAGTGAACTCCGGGAGATGGTGATGGATAGGGAGGCCTGGCGTGCTGCGATTCATGGGGTCGCAAAGAGTCAGACACGACTGAGCGACTGAACTGAACTGAATGTATTGCATCATCTTACTATAATAAATATGCTTTTTTGCATTTTACTCTTGTATATAGATATGCTTTTATATATCAGTTACAGAATTTCAGCATATAAAGCACATAGAGCTATTTGTCACTCAGGTGACAACTAAGATACTTACCTTTAGTTGAAAGTAAATATTCACAAAGTAACAATAGAATGCCCTGCTGGTACTACCCAGTCACACTGTATACAGGCAGGTGGTTATTGATCCACATAAGTTCAGGAACGCCAGAAATGCCGCTGAAGTTGTTCTTCATTTCTCTGGCATTCCAGAAGCCAAGAGTAGATTTTGACCAATTAGTGATTTTAAGTTGATCCAATTGAAGTTCATCTTGGGGTGCAACATTAGATCCAACATTAATTTTTTCCAGATGGCTACCTGGTCGTCCCCAGACCTAAAATGGAACCAGGCGTCTTTTTCATTGATGGTTTGTGACGCCACCTTTATCATACATTAAATCCTCATATGCATTTGGATCTATTTCCAGACCGTTGGTTCTCTTTGACCTGTCTGCTTATAACTTGCACATTGCAGCCCTCTTCATTATTGAGGCTTCATAATAACATGCTCTTTGTTTCTGGTGGAACTAGCTCCCCTGATCTCTTCTTGTTCACAGTTCTCCTGGCCATTTTTTTCTTTCAGTTTTATTGAGATGTAATTGACATACAGCGCTGTATAAGTTTAAGAGTATATAGCACAAGGAATTGACTTACATACATCATGAAATTACTATCACAATATGTTTAGTGGATACCCATCATCTCTTATAGATACAACATTTTAAAAATGGGAAAAAAAGTGGTCTTTTTCTGGTAAGAACTCTTAGGATTTAACCTCTTAACAACTTTTAACAACTTTTAACGTACAGCGGTATTGATTATAATTATGTTGCATGTTGCATCCTTAGTACTTATTTATCTTATAGCTAGAAGTTTGTACCTTTGACATCATCATCCAGTTCCCTTGGCCCCTGAAACCACAAATCTGATCCCTTTTTAAAATCTGTTTCTTTGTTTTGAAATATAATTGACCTACTGTGTTAGTTCCTATTATATAACATAGTGATTCAGTATTTCTATACGTTTCAAAATGATGGCCACAAGAAGTCTACTTTAAGATCCGCCACCAAGCAAAGATGCTATATAGTTATTGACTGTATTCTCTGCACTGTATGTTTCATACCTATGACATTTATTTTGCTACTGGAACTTTGTCCCTCTTAATCTAGCTTCCCTGATGGCTCACTTGGTAAAGAATTTGCCTACAGTGCAGGAGATCTGTGTTTGATCCCTTGGTCGGGAAGATCCCCTGGAGATAGAAATGGCAACCCACTCCAGTATTCTTGCCTGGAGAATTCCATGGACAGAGGAGCCTGGCAGGCTACAGTCTTTGGGGTTGCAAAGAGCTGGACTTGACTGAGCGATGAACACTTTCACTTTCAATCTACCGCACCTATTTTTCTCCTCCTCAACCCNAATGGCAACCCACTCCAGTATTCTTGCCTGGAGAATTCCATGGACAGAGGAGCCTGGCAGGCTACAGTCTTTGGGGTTGCAAAGAGCTGGACTTGACTGAGCGATGAACACTTTCACTTTCAATCTACCGCACCTATTTTTCTCCTCCTCAACCCCCTCTTCTCTGGCAACCACCTGTTTAATCTCTGTGTCTGTAACCCTGTTTTGATTAATATTTTTTAGGTTCTAAATGTAACTGAAATATATGATACTTGTCAGTCTCTGATTAAATACTCTCTTGGTCCATCCATGTTGCCACAAGTGGCAAGGCCTCATTCTTTTTTTTACTATTAATGTTCTTCTCCTGACCATTCTTGTTTCGTTATCTCATCATCTTTCAAATCGGTCCCCCTGTGCCTATACCTCAAATAAAAACCTGTTTGTATTTTTATTAAATGCTGAATGTGAGTGATAGTTGCTCAGTCATGTCCAACTCTGTGCGACCCTGTGGACCGTAGCCCTCCAGGCTCCTCTGTCCATGGGATTCTCCAGGCAAGAATACTGGGGTGGGTTGCCATGCCCTCCTCCAAGGGATCTTCCCAACCAAGGGNGCTGAATGTGAGTGATAGTTGCTCAGTCATGTCCAACTCTGTGCGACCCTGTGGACCGTAGCCCTCCAGGCTCCTCTGTCCATGGGATTCTCCAGGCAAGAATACTGGGGTGGGTTGCCATGCCCTCCTCCAAGGGATCTTCCCAACCAAGGGATCTAACTTGCATCTCTGAGGTCTCCAGCATTGGCAGGCAGGTTGTTTATCACTATATGATAATACAGGCGCCACCTGGGAAGCCTGTATTTTTATCAGGATGGTGTTAAACTTATTAGATAACTTATAGATAATTGATTTCTTTATGATTTGGGGTCTGCCTCCTCATAAATAGCATATGCTTGCATTTCAGCAAGGCTCTGTGGCCTCAAATCTTAGATGTCTGTTGTTACATGAATTCCTAGTTTCAGCATCTTTGTTGTTGTTTGACCTGCCAGCCTTAGGATCATTTTAACTGATTCCAGTCTTGTATTCTTAAATATCATCCCTTTATTGTTTTTAATCATGCATTTTTGGCAACTTTATCTTCTTTACTTCAAAAGACCCTTTGAAGTGGGAACATTAGTTCCTACATTAGGACTCAGTCTGGACTTAGAAGGCAGTGCTGAAGAAATGAATGATTTTTTAAATTTGTTTTTAATTGAAGCATAATTACAATATTGTGTTGGTTTCTGCCATACATCAACATGGATCAGCCATAGGTATCGTCCCCAGACCTAAAATGGAACCAGGCGTCTTTTTCATTGATGGTTTGTGACGCCACCTTTATCATACATTAAATCCTCATATGCATTTGGATCTATTTCCAGACCGTTGGTTCTCTTTGACCTGTCTGCTTATAACTTGCACATTGCAGCCCTCTTCATTATTGAGGCTTCATAATAACATGCTCTTTGTTTCTGGTGGAACTAGCTCCCCTGATCTCTTCTTGTTCACAGTTCTCCTGGCCATTTTTTTCTTTCAGTTTTATTGAGATGTAATTGACATACAGCGCTGTATAAGTTTAAGAGTATATAGCACAAGGAATTGACTTACATACATCATGAAATTACTATCACAATATGTTTAGTGGATACCCATCATCTCTTATAGATACAACATTTTAAAAATGGGAAAAAAAGTGGTCTTTTTCTGGTAAGAACTCTTAGGATTTAACCTCTTAACAACTTTTAACAACTTTTAACGTACAGCGGTATTGATTATAATTATGTTGCATGTTGCATCCTTAGTACTTATTTATCTTATAGCTAGAAGTTTGTACCTTTGACATCATCATCCAGTTCCCTTGGCCCCTGAAACCACAAATCTCATCCCTTTTTAAAATCTGTTTGTTTGTTTTGAAATATAATTGACCTACTGTGTTAGTTCCTATTATATAACATAGTGATTCAGTATTTCTATACGTTTCAAAATGATGGCCACAAGAAGTCTACTTTAAGATCCGCCACCAAGCAAAGATGCTATATAGTTATTGACTGTATTCTCTGCACTGTATGTTTCATACCTATGACATTTATTTTGCTACTGGAACTTTGTCCCTCTTAATCTAGCTTCCCTGATGGCTCACTTGGTAAAGAATTTGCCTACAGTGCAGGAGATCTGTGTTTGATCCCTTGGTCGGGAAGATCCCCTGGAGATAGAAATGGCAACCCACTCCAGTATTCTTGCCTGGAGAATTCCATGGACAGAGGAGCCTGGCAGGCTACAGTCTTTGGGGTTGCAAAGAGCTGGACTTGACTGAGCGATGAACACTTTCACTTTCAATCTACCGCACCTATTTTTCTCCTCCTCAACCCCCTCTTCTCTGGCAACCACCTGTTTAATCTCTGTGTCTGTAACCCTGTTTTGATTAATATTTTTTAGGTTCTAAATGTAACTGAAATATATGATACTTGTCAGTCTCTGATTAAATACTCTCTTGGTCCATCCATGTTGCCACAAGTGGCAAGGCCTCATTCTTTTTTTTACTATTAATGTTCTTCTCCTGACCATTCTTGTTTCGTTATCTCATCATCTTTCAAATCGGTCCCCCTGTGCCTATACCTCAAATAAAAACCTGTTTGTATTTTTATTAAATGCTGAATGTGAGTGATAGTTGCTCAGTCATGTCCAACTCTGTGCGACCCTGTGGACCGTAGCCCTCCAGGCTCCTCTGTCCATGGGATTCTCCAGGCAAGAATACTGGGGTGGGTTGCCATGCCCTCCTCCAAGGGATCTTCCCAACCAAGGGATCTAACTTGCATCTCTGAGGTCTCCAGCATTGGCAGGCAGGTTGTTTATCACTATATGATAATACAGGCGCCACCTGGGAAGCCTGTATTTTTATCAGGATGGTGTTAAACTTATTAGATAACTTATAGATAATTGATTTCTTTATGATTTGGGGTCTGCCTCCTCATAAATAGCATATGCTTGCATTTCAGCAAGGCTCTGTGGCCTCAAATCTTAGATGTCTGTTGTTACATGAATTCCTAGTTTCAGCATCTTTGTTGTTGTTTGACCTGCCAGCCTTAGGATCATTTTAACTGATTCCAGTCTTGTATTCTTAAATATCATCCCTTTATTGTTTTTAATCATGCATTTTTGGCAACTTTATCTTCTTTACTTCAAAAGACCCTTTGAAGTGGGAACATTAGTTCCTACATTAGGACTCAGTCTGGACTTAGAAGGCAGTGCTGAAGAAATGAATGATTTTTTAAATTTGTTTTTAATTGAAGCATAATTACAATATTGTGTTGGTTTCTGCCATACATCAACATGGATCAGCCATAGGTATACATATATCCCCTCCCTCTGGAGCATTCCTCCCCATCCCACCCCTCTGGGTTGTCACAGAGCCCTGGTTTGAGTTCCCTGAGTCATACAGCAAATTCCCATTGGCTGTCTGTTTTACAGATGTCGTGTATATATTTCCATGCTGCGGTCTCTCCACTCATCCCACCCTCTCCTTCCTACCCCACACCCCGTGTCCATAAGTCTGTTCTCTATGTCTGCATCTCCACTGCTGCCCTGCCAATAGGTTCATCAGTATCGTCTTTATAGATTCCATATATATGTGTTAATGTATGATGTTTATTTTCCTCTTTCTGCATAATAGGCTGCAGGTTCATCCACTTCATTAGAACTGACTCAAGTGCATTCCTTTTAACAGCTGAGTGACATTCTATTGCATATATGTACCACGGCTTCTTTATCCAGTCATCTGTGGATGGGCGAGATAAACGATTGACCCTCACTTGGCCGTTGAAGGCCTGGAGGTCCAGAGAGGTCAAGTTCCTTAAGAACACTTAGATAGCCTTACGTATTAGAGCCAGGAGGGTTTCATTCCAGACGTTTTTAATCACCATGAGATACAATTCAGGGGATGTTAAGGGTCCTTGGACATAAACACGGAATCGGTGAGGAGAATTGCTGACATTTGTCAAGCATCTGTGAAACACCTGTTCTGTGTGACTCTGCTTCCCCCACCCCGCGCAGAGGTCCTGTTGCTACCCCTGCACCTCCACTTTGCATGTGAGGAAACAGTCCCAGAGAACGCAACTTGTCCAGAGTTAAAGATAATTTTTTTTTTTTTGGCTGTGCTGGGTCTTCGTTGCTGCGTACAGGCTTTCTCTAGTTGCAGCGAGCAGAGGCTACTCTTCTTTGTGGTGAAGATGCTCGTGTGCTGGCTTCTCGTGTGGCATGGAGCCCAGGCCCTGGGGCACATGGGCTTCAGTGGTTGTAGCACCCAGATTCAGCAGTTGCAACGCGAGGGCTCTCGAGTGTGGCTCAGTAGTTGTGCTTGGGCTTAGCTGCCTTGCAGCATGTGGCATCTTCCAGGACCAGTGGCTGAACCTGTGTGCCCTGCATTGGCAGGCAGATTCTCACCCACCAGGAATGGCCCAGACAGAGCTCAACAGACTTCCTGATTGTCACACTTGTCAGTGCCTTTCACGTGACATTCCAGTGACCTGTCTGTACTATCCAAAATACATGGTTGTTAGGGCAGCTGGGCTGGGCGTTTGAAACTTTTTTAACTTGTTAAGGTAACTGAGGGATAAAGAGGCCTCTCTTAGCCATGTAAATGCATGATTATTAGCTTGCACGTGCATCTTAGTGGGATGTTCTGAATGCTGACTACGTGGTGAGTCTCTGAGACAAGATGGAACGTGCTGCTCTTGGCATTTGATCGGGGGCTGTCTGTGGTCCTAATTAGGTCCTGGCACGTGTTTCAAGTGCTGTATGGACACGTTCTCAGTTAACCCGCGGGACAGCCTTGTGCGCCTCGTGAGCTGACGGGTTGTGCAGGTGAAGAGCCTGGTCCCGAAGTAAAGGGGCTGCTCATCTCTGGGATTAGGATGTGCGGGAGTCAGGGCCCGCTCCCCAGGTGTCTTGTCTCTCAGGTGCATAACAGATGCGTTTGTTCCCTTGGGCAACCTTGCTGGTCTCTCACCCAGGGCCACGATCATGTCACTGGAGGACTTTGAACAGCGTTTGAATCAAGCCATAGAAAGAAATGCCTTCCTGGAGAGCGAATTGGATGAGAAGGAGAATCTCCTGGAATCTGTTCAGCGACTAAAGGATGAAGCCAGAGGTCAGGCGGCCAGGGCTTTGGTCTGTGGGTTTGACCAGCGTTGTGCCCTCTCCCGGCCCGAGGGTGTCCTGTCCCACAGCATCGCCCAGCTCGCCGTTGCTGGAAATCTGCACCCTTCTTGGAGCTCTGGTCCAAGGGTGGGGATCACACTGGGCAGATTGAGGCTTGATTTCTACCCTGTGCTGGGAACTATCAAATGTCCAACTCTGTAAAGACCCCTATTGGGTATTTAAGTCCATCACCAGCTTTATGCTTAGCAGGAGCACAGGAGTTTTGTGGGGGTAAATGCCTTCTGATGGACTTGCTAGCCACGTCTTTACTTTTGAAACGTGATGGCTGCTAATGCAAGTGGCTTGGAACTCAGGAATCTCATCAGCACTTGCTCTTTGGAGAGCTTCTAGAGGTAGGGCTTTTTTTTTTTCAATTTGTCCGTGCCATGCAGCTTGTGGGCTTTTAATTCCCCAGCCAGGAATCGAACACACACCTTTGGCAGTGAAAGCATGGAGTCCTAACCGCTGGATCACCAGGGAGTTCCCCCAGCCTTCTAACACATTTGCAAGTCATCCTAGTTGGGTTCAGAAGAGATTTTGTTAAAGTCCCGGTTAATTGTTTATGATGTTCATTTGATTTCTAATGTGTAGCCAGTAGAAGAGGGATTAAAAAGTGAAATTCTCAAGTTTAAAACGTAGTTGTTCCTAAATGTTCGTCAATAATGATTTGCTTATGTAAATTACATAGATTTATTTTGTGGAATGTTAAATAGTTGAAACAAACATGATATAAATGTCATAGCTTGTTAGGACATAACATTGCAGGGGGAAGGTACGTAGCTAGTAGATGTATGTTTCTAGTTATGCTTAATAAAAATTATTTGTTTAAAAGATATGCACACACACACATATATATAACCTGTATGTGTGAAAATGCAGAGCAAAAGGACAGAAATGCTCACCCCCATGTTACAGTGATCAGGAGTGAGGCTGAACATTCGAGGGTGGATTGGGAAGGTATGTCTTCACATATATCTTGATACATTGGAATTTTCCTGAAACAGTAGTCATAATTTTTAAAGTTTTTTTTTTAATCTTTTTGTTTTTACTCAAAAGAAAAACTGTGTGGTCTTGCGAGCCTGAGGGGCAAGGTCCCGTGGGGGCTGCTTCATTCCGGGTTTCCACCGGGAGTTTCCCACTCTGGTGTGGTTCTTGCTCACCCTTGCCTTCTGCCCCATCACCCGCAACAAGGACTTAATCGGAATCCTTTTCCTCGCCTAGATTTGCGGCAGGAATTGGCTGTGCAGCAAAAGCAGGAGAAGCCCAGGACGCCCATGCCCAGCTCGGCGGACGCTGAGAGGACAGACACAGCTGTGCAGGCCACTGGCTCTGTGCCGTCCACCCCTATAGCTCATCGAGGACCCAGCTCTAGTCTAAACACTCCTGGGACCTTCAGACGTGGTAAGGGGGGTGGGAGTTGGGAGGGTTCTCTTGGCTTCACAAGGCCCACTGGTCAGGTTCCACCCCTTGGAGTCCCCTTTCTCTGCTGAGCAGGGCTGCTAGGGCTCGGGGTTCAGCAGAGAGAGAGAGAAATAGGGCCAGGCTGTACAGCAGGGAGCAGAGGCGGGGCTCACAGGCGCAGACTGATGTGGTAGGTGGGAGGAGCCTCTTGAATGTGAGGCGACAGGGAGCGGGGGAGCCTGCCGCAAACCAGAGAATGGAAGTCTCGTCCAGAGGGGCCACTGCCTCTGTGCTTCAGCCGCGAGAGGTGTGGGTCCTTTCGTAAGGACCAGAGGCCAGAAGTCCTCGTGTTGTATATAAAATCTCCCAAGTTAAATACTTCAGTAACGAGATAAAGCATTTTGTGGGTCCAGCAATACATCCTGTAGAACTGATCCCAGCATAACCTGTGCTGAGTAGGGGAAAAAAACAAGCAATGGATTGCTCACCCAGCCCCTCTGATGACTGATGAGCTGTGGGGCTCTGATAGGGCCACTTAATAACAAGTAATAATAGACAGTTGCTGAGCACTCAGGAGGTGCCAGCCCTTCAGCTCGCTGTGCTCTGTGTGTACGTACGACCTGCTTGGATTTGCAGTGGGGCCCAAGAAGCAAGTGATGCAAGCCCTGCCCCCATCTGATGGATGAGGAGACTGGGACTCCGGGTTAAGGAGCTGGCCTGACATCGCACAGCTGGCGGATGGCGGGCAGTCTCCGGGCTGACCCCCCCCCACATACTGCCGGGCCCTCAGCTTGTGCCCAGCAGGCACAGAGTGTGCCGTTGCCAGAGTCCCAGGCTAGTCCCACTTTAAGCACGTGCCTCAGCTGGGCCTCAGCTGCAGCAGGTGTGGGCGGGGCCTGAGATCCTGCGTTTCTGAGGAGCGCCCGGGTGGTGCTGAACCTCGAAACCTGGCAGCCCTGCTCAGCAGAGAGAGGGGACTCCAAGGGGTGCAACCTGACCAGTGGGCCTCGTTCCGATGCTGGGAATGTTAGTTAACTGGATGGAGTTCCTCAGAGTTTCAGAGGACTTGCTTTTTTTTTTATTTCAAAGAATAGCATCTAAAGATAAATTCTGAGTATAGTCATCATAAGGCTACGAGAAATTGGTCATCAGGTACTCTCGTTATGTCGGGCAGCACCCTAGTGATTGAAACAGGGCAGCGTTGGGGGTCAGAGGGCACAGGGCCCACCTCTGGATCCCGCACTCAGAGATGCTAGTGCACAGGCTTCCGTGTGTGTTGGTGTCACGTGAGCGTCCTTTTACACACACAGGCCTGGACGACTCCACTGGGGGGACCCCCCTCACGCCCGCAGCCCGGATATCAGCCCTCAACATCGTGGGAGACCTGCTGCGGAAAGTGGGGGTAAGACGGCATCATGCGGCGTGGCGCCCGGCGTTCACGTGGCGTGGCGCCCGGCGTTCACGCGGCATCCTCTGCCTTCTGGAGGCTTGAGGCGTGAACTCACTGGCCGCTCCCCGTCTGGCTGAGGAGTCATGCGTGCAGGTGTAGGCCCGGCTTGTCTCGTGTCCCTCAGGGCTGCTGTGCATCTGTGGGTGGTGGCTCCGGTGGTGGTTTTGGCTGCATGGCTTGTGTCTTAGTTCCGCGACCAGGGACTGAACCCAGGCCCGGCGCAGTGAAAGCCCGGAGTTCTAACCACTGGGCAGCCAGGGAAGGCCCTCGGGGAGCACTGCTTCTGACAAACCCAGGCTCTGACCCTGAGGCACCCTTATCTCCCCAAGTATACCGTTCTTTCCCTGGGCCATTTTCCCTGGCAGTTGGGGAAATTTGAATGGTATTAATGATATTTTTCTCATTTGAAGAAACTGAGAAAAATTGAAAACTGCCTTCCATTTTCACACTGTTCATGGACTTCTTGAGGCAAGAATACTGAAGTGGTTTGCCATTCCCTTCTCCAGGGGATCATATTTTGTCAGACATGGTTTTTATTTGCTCAGGGAGTTAAGGAGAAAATCTTGAAAGGCTGGGCAGAGAACATGACCTTACAGGTTTTATGTTAATTACAGGGAAGGAGTCTTTGGTGCTTGAGAAATCACACAGCTATTCTCTGTAGTTGTTTCTCTTATTTTTTAAAATTAGGCCTTTCTACATTTTAAAAAATGGAAAGCCACATAGTTTGAATCCTGCCAGTCTGTCCTTGACCAGAACGTGTGTATTCAGAGCTGACAGAAGCTTGTGACTCGTTTCCCGTGTTTTTCCTTTTGGTTTTTGGTTCCCTGGTTTGCTGTTTTACAGACAGATTTTAACAGATTATAGAGGAGCCCAGGGTGATCTCAGTGCCTGTGTGGTTCCCAGAGGGTCTGTTTACAGCGAGGCAAGTTCTTGTTCAAACCTCCTACCACTTGGTGTGTGTTTACCTACATAACAGCCACAGTGAATGATTCCGAAAGTCAATTTCATTCTTTCTTGTAGGCAGACTTGGACCATAGGTAGGGTTAGTGACTTTTTAGGAGGCTCCTAGATATCCTAGATACCTTAGTGGAGAAGGAAATGGCAACCCACTCCAGTGTTCTTGCGTGGAGAATCCCAGGGATGCAGGAGCCTGGTGGGCTGCTGTCCATGGGGTCGCATAGCGTCAGACACAACTTAAGTGACTTAGCATGCATGTATGCTTTGGAGAAGGAAATGGTAACCCACTTCAGTATTCTTGCCTGGAGATTCCCAGGGATGGAGGAGCCTGGTGGGCTGCCGTCTATGGGGTCACACAGAGTCGGACACAATTGAAGCGACTTAGCAGCAGCAGCAGATATCTTAGACCACCAGTTGTATGAGTTAGATGTACACTGAATTTGTGGGAGGCAGGAAGGGCACGCTTTGGGGTTCTAATACAATGGTTCTACCACCACTGGTTCTAGTTTGAGAACCACTCTCTTAAGTGATTGTGATGTGAATGGGCTCTGATGGCCCATACACATAATAACAGTAATGGCATCACCGATGCAATGGACGTGAACTTGGGCAAACTCCAAGGGGTGGTGAGGGACAGGGAGGCCTGGTGTGCTACGGTCCAGGGGGTTGCAAAGAGTCGGACACAGCTGGACGACCAAGCAACAGTATGGGCCGTGATGAGAGGTGTAAGGGTTCTTGTCTTCAACTTGAGCAGTGAAAGCATCTCTCCCTTCAGGCCCTGGAGTCAAAACTCGCTTCCTGCCGGAACTTCGTGTACGATCAGTCCCCAAGCCGAGCCAGTGGCCCAGCCTCGGGGCGGGGGAGCAAAAACAGAGACAGCGTGGACAGGCGGCCCGGCGGCAGCAGCGTGCCTCTAGGCGACAAAGGGTCAGTGCCTTGCGCTGTTCCTCCTCGGTGTCGGGAGAACCTGTCCACTCCAGCCAGAAGCCTCTGACCCCCGACCAATAGCCGTGTTTTTGAAAGTTGCAGGAATTATGTCAGCATGTCTCTCTATCCCTTACGGCCGAATTAGTTGATATCTTCTGGTTTGGGCAAATGGCCAGGAAGAGGGTCATTTTTATTGACTCTACAGCCCCAGCTCCCAGTCATGCTGTGAGAAAGCCCTTTGTATGAATCACTTGTTTGAGACTCAGGCTTCAGATACTATTCTGCTTCCCCCAGAAGAGGATTTTGATTTTTTTTTTTTTTTTAAACCCTTTAGAACCTTCAGGAAACTAAATCAGCCAGACTGGATTCCTGAAGCCAATCACCGGATTGGAAAACACAAACTTGACTTCTAACAGCTTCATTTATTTTCTGGCCTGAAGAAGATCAGGGTGGCCTCCACATTCTAGAATTTTCTAAGATGTGCCACCATCTCACTGGCCCCTAGGCCACGTAGATTTGGGGTGGTCAGTGGCAGACGGAGGACAGGAGAGGGAGAATTTGTTTTCCCCAGCATGCACGTAACTTCTGGACCTTTAGCCGGGGGCGTTCTTTGGAGCGTCTTCTGCGACTGGGCTTTTTGTGTGGCTTTGGGGGAGGGCCGTGAGCGCTAGATGGCCAGTGTCCTTTTCTTCATTTCACAGGAGAGAAAACTGAGGCCCAGTGAGACACTGCTCCCGACCTTGACATTCACCCTTATGACTTGGCGGGCCCCGTGCTAGCCAGCCTAGAACAGCTGTAGTGTCCGCTTAACTTGGTTTGCTCTGTCTAAAGGTCGGGAAAACGCCTGGAGTTTGGGAAGCCGTCACCGAATGTTTCCTCGCCGTCGCTGCCGTCAGCCCAGGGTGTAGTCAAGATGTTGCTTTAGGAAAGCCACGGAAGCCGAGGCGAGCCCTTCCCCTCCTTCCCTCTTTAAACTAGGTTTTGGGTGTTTTGGGGTTTTTTTAAGTTGGTTTGAGAAATACGAGCAAGCAGTCACACAAAGCCAAGTGACCAAGGCCATTGCTGGTGGCCCTGGGCCGTTGGCTGCAGGAAATGCAGTCCCTTAACCCCCAGCCTCCGTGTTGGCGTGAACAGCCGGGGGATGGGACCAACCTGACCCTCTGGAAAGGGCGACGTGGGTGCCAAGGCCACCCCATCCTTGTCAGCTGAGCTGAGTCCCAATTGGTCTGGAGAGGTGTTTTTAATGATCGGAGACACCTATGCAGTGGCGTCTGAGTCCATCCTAGGCGCACCCTGCCCCCAACAGCTGGTGCTTCTTCCAGAACAAAATCTCCAGTGCGCTGTGGCTTGACAGGGGCCAGTGCCCTGAAATCACGCCTGGGGTGAAGGATAGAACAGGCACGTACCGTTTATTTAAACTGTGGTGTGGTGTACCTCCAAGACTTTTTTTTTTCCCAGAGTGGAGTATAATTGCTTTACAATGTTGCTTAGTTTCTGCTGTACAGCAAAGTGAAGTCAGCTACGTGTGTACATATATCCCACCCCTCTGGGTCATCACAGAGCACCAAGCTGAGCTCCCTGGGCTATACAGCAGCTTCCCACTAGCTCTCTCTGTTTTATACACATGTACCTCCAAGACTTTTTAATCTGCCTGTCACTGAGGCTTTTAGAGGCATGTTTGAGTTTCAGTGTGAATTTTGTGGGGACCAGGTCCATGGAAAATCTGTGTCCTTGTTAGACCTGTCCTTGTCCTGAGCCTCCTGCCCTGGTCTGGGAGTGACCTCTGCTTCTGAGGGTTTCTGGGGTGTGATGGCCTTAGCGATGCAGCCCCTGAGAACAGGACTTCATTCAAAGCCCGGATGAAATAATCAAGGTTACCATCAGATAAGATGAAGCCACCAGGGTTGCATTGGGAGCGTCCTTATTAAAGAAGAAACGAACCCCGGATTTCCAGGCAGATGGCATGTGGCTCCTCTCAGCTGATTTGGAACAGCTGCCTCACACTTTGGACACAAGTAAAAAGAACATGTGAATTCAGGCATATGCATGCAGCCTAACAGTCTTCTAAGTTATTTTTCCAAAAGAACAGCAGACGTATCCAGTTGAAAACAGAACTTTTCAAGTGCTACTGAAATTCAGCAGAGAATTAAACTCCAGTGCTCACCTCATTACCATGGCAACATTCTAACCTGTATTGGTAAAAGATGTACTTTTATTTTTTTAAAAGAACAATAAAATCAAGAGAAACGGATTTTCAGCTAGTTTGTGGTGGTCAGTAAATGCTGGTTAGTGCTTCTGTGTTTGTGCATCCAATGGTGAAAAACTTTTTTTTTTTTAACCAAGTGACAATGGAAAAAACCTGCTTTTTAAAAATTTCCTTTTGGGTCAGCTTAGAATTGTCTTTGGAACACGTGTATGTCCTATCCAAGTTGTATGGTCTTTCAGCGTGTCCTCAGGCTCTGTGATTCCTTTCTTTTCAGTCTGTTTGAGCCCACAGAGTCTGAGTATGGAGTCGTTTGTGTTGAGTGGAACCTTTGCCAAGCAGCTCGGTCTAGAGCATGCAGGTGAAGGAAAGGACAGGCCCAGACCCGGTTTTTACGGCCCTCATGCCAAGAATGGTTTATACATTTTTAAAGGAGAGTTTAATAATTTAAAAAAAAAAAAAAAAGACAAAAAATGTGACAGAGACCATTTCTAGGCCTTTATAGAAAAAGTTTGTCAACCCCTGCTGGGCGAAGTCTTATGTTTTAACTCAAACATTCAAAGAATGCTTAATGTTACTTCTTCACATTAACTATGTACCTGGTTTGTGTGTTTTTTTTAAGAATTTTTTACGTGGATAGTTTCTGAAGTCTTTAGTGAACTTGTTACAATATTGCTTCTGTCTTATGTTTAGTTTTTTTTGGCTGTAAGGCACGTGGGATCTTGCTGGACCAGGGTTCAAACCCACACCCCCTGCACTGGAAGGCAAAGTCTCAGGCACCGGGGAAGTCCCCGTCATGTGCTGTTTTGATTGATGCACGTTCTTCCTGAGCCCCGTCCTGCTCCCTGGGCCTCGACCTGCTCACCTCCTGCGTGGAAGAGCCCCTCCCTCAGAATCACTCTGAGGTTCTGCTCTCCACCTAGCCAGCTGTGGGGTGTCGGACAATTTATCTCACCTCCCTAGACCTCAGTTTCCCCATTGAATGAATTAACAACCCTGACTTCATAAACGTTAGTCACTTAGTCGTATCCGCCTCATTGCAACCCTATGGACTGGAACCCACCAGGTTCCTCTGTCTATGGGATTTTCCAGGCAAGAATACTGCCAGTGGGTTGCCAGTTCCTGCTCCACTGACTTCATAGGATCATCATAAATGAGGCCACTCTGCCCCCTCTCCCTCCTCTACCCATCCCGTCCTTTTTCTCTAGAAAGCAACAGAAAAGCCAACTCGGTTGTAGTGATTTATAACCTTTTATTAGTGAGGGTGTCCTTAAGTACAGTCAGTGCATATGAAACAGTGTGACTTTCCTGCTCTTAGCCTTTGAGCGGCGTCTCCTTTGTAACTCACGTGACTACAGAAGGCACTTGGTCTCAGTGAACTGTGTGCATCTGACGCGTGGGAACCGGAGGGAAGAGGAATTCTCAAACCGGCCCCCACCCCAACCCCGGGATGATGGAAGGGTCCACAGGGCAGGAAAGTTGGGGAGTGGGGGCAGGGGCACCCGTCCCAGTGGTGACTTCCTCTCCGTTTCATGTAAAGTTGCCAGTGATTAGTTATCGTGGATATATTTCTCTAAAAATTCAAAAACTCTGCACAGATCTTGGCAGAGAGGCTGGGTGTGTCTCTGTCTCCTGTTGGGTTTTTCGCCTTTGGTACCTCGTTCCAGACTTAAGATGATGCCCTGAATGCAGGGCAGTGTTTATATTCATCGTGAGAGGTGTCTGTGATGTTTGGAGTTTGAAAATGGATTTAGACAGTGCTAAGCGGAGTCCCCTGGGTTTGGTTCTGTCCCGTTTTTGAGCAAGTCATTCATTCACTGGCTTTGGTTCCGTTGAAGTCGGCATCGCGAGCATCCATTTCCTCCTCAGACCCGTCCGCGTTCTCAATAACTCTACGTCCTCCAGCCCTTCTTGTGGGAACAAAAGAGGTCTCGTTCCCTCGCCTGTGGGTTTTTAAGAAGACACACATTTGTTTAGTACAGAAACCTTCCGCGAGGTTAGAGGAGGTTTTTAGACTGAGCAAAGAACAAACAAAGACTTGGAACAAATGAGACGCAAATATATTCAGGTGGAAGTGAACAAATCCTGACCCGTCTGGAGGTATGGGTGCATTTAATCAGCTGCAATGGAGGCAGAATAGGTTTTTCAAAGCAGGACCGTCTGCTTTAGAAAAATGTCTGGCTTGGTCAGTTGCTGACCCACCGGCTTCTGGTTGGCTGTGGACTTGTATTTAGAAAAGAAGGGGGAGAGGCAAGTGGGGTGATGGCCCCGTGTGGGATTATTCCTACCCTCTGGGGCCAGGATGAGGGGGAACTGTTGTGTCCACAGCTCCTCTTTTGCAGAAGGAAAAGCGGGGAGGGGGTTAGGTTTTGAATTGGAAGAAGGTGAGCATGACCACCAAGGGCAGCCTTGAGAGGGAAGGAGGTCCCTGTGTGGTCGCCAGAAGAATGCTGTCTGGTTAAAGGCACCGACACACCCTGCTTCTGTGGAGCAGAATTCTTGGACTGAGTTCCCCCAAGGCAGGGATCTCACCTGTCTTGTGCTCACTATGGCAGGCACTGTGCAAGGCAGACAACAGGTGCTCAGTGGATATTTGTCGGAAAAACATTAGACCCGTTAATCCAAGGTGTCTTTTAACTGTAACTGGCGGGACGCCCCTTTCTGTCTTTCCCACTCCCATCACCTCGTCTCTGTCCTGCTGGATGCCCTGTTCCCACCAGGGCCCGCCCTGGTCACTGACAGGGAAGCCTTTGTAAGAAGGTGGGGCGGGCACGCAGGAGGAGAAGTTAACCTCCACCATTTGGAAGGAATGTTTGCCTTCTTTTCAGCAACCACAACAAATAACGTTATAAGTTGAGCTCTGGCCATCTGACACCGTTTGACGGGTCTTAACTCATTTTAGGATGTCTAAGAAGAAAGCAGACTTTTGCAACAAAAAACGATCCACTTCACGACACAAAGGCGGGACAAAGGAAAGCCACGTGGGTGAGCCCAGCCCATTGATTCTTTAGTCAGAGGGTCGACTCAGACAGGCAAGACAGGAGGCAGAAGCAAGGCCCAGAGATTCCTGATCGCTGACAGGCTTCCCAGCACGAGCCACCTGGGGTCCAAGGGTGGGAGGACCTGGGCCGGTAAAGCCCACTGGGTAAGGCAGATGCTACTTCCCAAGGGGGCAGCGATCAGGAATAAATACTTAAAGTGGTAGACGCTGCCAACTAAAGACTCAGGGCAGCCTTCCTCCTATCAGAGGAAGCTTCTAGGTCCCCAGCTCCTTTGAAAGTAACTTTAGATCCCTCCCTCCCTAGAGGTGACCTTTAAAAAATCTCTTCCTTCCTTAGCAGTGTGTTCTCTCGGCCTGCAGGGCTCAGCAGTCGTCCACACAGCTTTCTCCTCCGCGTCTAACCTTCCAGGTTCAACACTGGATGGGATGGGCTGGGAAACAGTGCCTCGGTTTCCCTTTGCCTCTCAGAAGACCTGAACTTGCTAACTGCGTGTGTGCTAAACTGCTTTAGTCATGTCCAACTCCTGTGACCCTGTGAACTGTAGCCCTCCAGGCTCTTCAGACCATGGGGACTCTCCAGGCAAGAATACTGGAGTGGGTTGCCATGCCCTCCTCCAGGGGATCTTCCTGACCCAGGGATTGAACACGAGTCTCTCATGTCTCCTGCATTGGAATGTGGGTTCTTTACCACTCTCACCACCTGGGAAGCCCACCTTTGCTAAGTAGAGGAGTTGAACTGATCAGTATGCTCCTTTGACTTAAGAAGTAAATCAATCACTCCTGGGTCTCTGGAAGCCCCCTTGCGTGGGCATCAGGCCTGAAGCTGGTCTGTTTTGGTCCAGGAGCCTCGCTTAAAGGAACAAGACTCATATGCTAGGCAAAAGTTGATAACTGGGTATCTCTGCCAAAGGAATTAAGGGACTCCTCTAAAAATTTGCTTTAAGTGTCTGATCCTGGAGAATCTGGGTTCTGTTCACGGACTCAGGAACATATCTGAGGCACTGCTGGTGTCCCAGGAATGAGCACGAGCGTGTAGGGCCTGCTACCCTACAAGGATTCAGGTTCCATCAACCAATGGGGCCTACACTCCAGCCAAGCCTGAGACCCAGCTTATCCCATGATCTGGATGGGCTGGCAGGAGAGCTGCTCAAGAGCAGTGCCTCAGAGGCATGACGCTCCCTCCTAAAGCTCCTGCCGAGACCTCCTCCAGTTTTAAGTATTTTGGGGTACAACGACAGCAAAGCCAAGATTTCTCCAGGAGAGAAGACAGACAGAAGGCAGGGCTTGCTGGGCCTCAAAGAGGATGAGGGGGAAGCTGGGCCCCAGGGCCCAACTGCACGTGTGAAGACGTCGTTAGAGTCCCAGAGAAGCCGAGGCCTCTGACCCGTCTTTGACGGCCCTGTGCACCCCCTGAGTCGTGGGTGTCCATCCCTGGTCTGTGAACACGTGCCTGTGAGGCCTCTGGGAAAGACTCAGCCTGACCCAGCCTTCGTGCACTCAAGATGCAGTTAGCGGCTGGCCTCGCTGAAGCCCCACGCAGCCCTGGTGAGGGTGAGACGTCGGGATGAGAGCTCTTCGCTCACATGCATGTGGAACCCCAGCCCGGGGGGCCTGTGGCTGGGGGCCACCACGACCCTGTGCCTGGCTCACTCCAAACTGTGAACCAGACCAGCCGATGGCAGCCATTCTCCAGGAAGGTACCTGGACGATGGCACTGGTGCCTCTGCTCAGCAAGGTGCCTGAGCTGGATGAGGGGGCCCGCACAGCCCAGCCGTGGCCTCACTGTGTACGAGGGGCCTGCCACCCAGGTAAGAACCCTCCAAGCCACGCAAACAGCCTCTAAACTTGTCAGCACATGGTGTGACAGGCCACATCAGTTCCATGTCAAATGCCCAAGCGGGAGGAAGGAAGGAGATTTTGTGAAGATGCATGTTTGGGTGCATGTTGGTTTTGATGAAAGTCCGTTTTGAACCTAAGATCCCTAAGCCTTCGGACTTTGTAGACATCTCAGAAGTTGGGGAGGGCCCACAAAGGGGGACAGGGAGACGGTGCGGGGGGGTGGCGCTGGCAGAAAGGAAATAGAAACCAGGAGCCACACACACACACACGAGCCGTGAAGCTGCAGGCATGATACCTGGTGAGTCATTGCGGAGTTTCCTGGGGGAGGGGGCCTCTGAAACAGAGAGAGAGAGTCCCCGGTGGTTACCATCCTCCTGTTCAAGTGCGAGTTTAATCATTAAAGGCGTTTGCTTCAATTCAGTAGTTACAGCCACTTTTAAGGACCCTTACAGCGGAGCGCCTGCAGCCACCAAGCACTCAGGGAAGCTGGCACACAAAGGGACAAGTGGTTTGTTTTTTTCCAGTTAAGCACTCTCTGTCCTTCAGAGCTTAAAGAACGCAGGCTTAATGGCTTTCTCCCCTTCCACATTTCTCTTCAGGAAGGTAAAGGAATCTGAGTAAGCTAGGCCAGAAGATCCTTGTGAGACCAGAACCTGAACAGCTCCAGGCAAGGAGCCTGCAGCAGCCTGTCGTTCCATTACCGTGACTATCTCCACTGCCTCTCACACCCGTAGCCAGGAGGTAGCGGCGGGCACCTGGGCAGCTCACGTGGAGATGCCTGGCAGTCGGGAGGGATGGGTGCGTTGGTCACGCTCTAATGAGGGCTCGTATTTCGATGTATCTGGCTGGTAAAATCTGTGAAACGTGCGTTGTAATTCCTTGCCCATGGAGAAGCTGGCTAGGCTTGCGAACCTCACTCACAGCTCTCGTGCTTGATCTTGGGTTTTTGCATGTTTGGAGGACTCAGAGAAGGCAGCAAAGGTGGGAGCTGTCTTCCATCCATATGTAGGTTTATGCTTATGTTAACTGTTAAAACTGTGTGGTCTAATACCAGCCCATACGGCCCTGAGAAGGGTCCGTTATCTGGGGCAGAATCCAAAAGGGATGGTCGACTTGTGCTGCGTGAATGCCCAGTCCCAGGAATTCCCTGGTGGTCTAGTGGTTGGCACTCTGACCTCTCACTGCCAAGGACCTCTCACTGCCAAGTCTCTGTTCCGGGAACTAAGATCCCATAAGCCTCGAAGTGCAGCCTAAAGATTTTAAAAATTAAAAAAGAAAGGAAGACATCCGTCCCAAGAAAGAGACAGTGATAACAAAATGGCAAGAGAGCTGGGGTGGCTGAGTGCGCCCCACTGCTCAGCCCGTGTCCATGGAAGGCAGCGTCCAGGCAGCAGCAGACGGCTCGGGGGCTCCAGCAGTGGGGACGCCGCCTGCCCGCCACCTTGCACGGGCAGGGGGCTCCTTCCCGAAGGCCTGTGCTCGGAGCCAGCTGCTGTCCTTCCTTGTGAAAGCGGTTCAGGATTCCCCTCATCTCCTAGAGTGGTTCTCAGGGTCTGGAGCTGAGATGCCAGGGGATTTCAGAGGGTTCCCAGGCATGCCCTTGGATTGCTTAATTGCACTGTGAGGAAGGGGCTCCCCTTTCCACTCTTTAAATACATCTGATTGTGTCAGAGAGTCTGTTGGGTACTAATGTCGTTTTTTTGTCATTGCCTTTTTAATGAGAAGTCGGCCTTCGGGTCACAGTCATCAGCTTGTGGCCACGATAGCTAGAACTCACTGTTGTTTTGTTTTCACTGTGTTTAACTTGATTGTGACCTGTTGATGCAGGGGACCCTGGTTTAACAATACAGGGGAGGTAGGTTTCATTTGTGAATAGACACATGTATGGTTTACACGGTAAATTTCAAAGAAAGTATCCAGTTGACAAAAGTACAGGTGGTGAGAGACGAAGGCAAAACGGGGAAGGTGGTGTGAGAATGGCTGAGGCTGAAGAAGCATCATCTCTGACTCAGCGATTGAAGGTTTATTTTGTGCCCAGACACTGGGGATGAATAAGCAGACACAGCCTCCGTGTTTATGGCCAAGAGTGAGGACAGACTGTGTGAGGTAAGTAACAGGCTCCACGATGACAGGTGGGTAAGAGAGAGGCGAATGGCAGGGAGTGAGGCAGGAAGTTCTGATCACAAGGATGAGCAAACACCTGAAGGAAGGGAAGGAGAGGGCAGCTATTGCAATGAGCTTTGGGAAGAGCATTCCAGCCAGAGACAGCAGCCAGTGCAAGGCCCTGAGTCAGAAGATGAAGAGGTGGAGGGGTAGTTTAGGAGGCAGAGGACAGAGATTGTGCAGGGCCTAGTGGAACTAACTGTTGTCAAGATGTTACTTTGAGCGAGATGGGAGCCCATGGAGGGCTCGAAACAAAGGAGGGGCATGATCCCACACCATTTCTGTGTTGAGAACAGACTATAAGAGGCCAGTATGGACACGAGAGGCCCACAAGGAGGCTGAGAAAGTCATCCAGATGGGAGGAGAGGGTAGGTTGGACCAGGTGGCAATAAGTGGTTGGATTCTGGATGCAGAGTATTTTTTAAGGGAAAGTTGACCGGACTTCTCAACAGCTTGGATACATGGTGTAACGGAGAGAAAAATAAGGCAGGCTTCTGGCTTAGGTTAACAGCAGCTTTGAACCGGGGAGGACTGTGCAAGGAGCTCGTTTGGGGATGAGGGGGTTCAGTCAGGCCTCAGGTCAGGGTGTGTTTGGGTGCGGGCTGCCTGTTAGGCACTGATAGGAAGGTCAAGGAAGTCTGGAATCCCAGGAAGTCTGGGCAGAGATAAACTAGGAAGTCACTAGCTGTGGATGGAATTCCAAAGCCACCAGGCTGGCTGAGATTCACCTGAGGAGTGAGTGGAGGTGGGGATGGAGACAGGACCAGGGTAGCAGTCTGGGCAGACCAGCAGCAACTGGCCTTTAAGAGGCAGCACCAGCAGAAGAGGTGAAGGGCGGCCAGAAAGGTAGGAAGGACAACGGTGAGAGCGGGGCCGGGAGGCCCGCGAGCAGGCGCCACGCGTGCTGCCAGATGGGGGGTTTCACGGCGACAGGCTGCAGGGAAGTGGAGTTGGGTTTGTTCGGCTGATGGAGCGACTCAGCGAGAGAGAATATATCACAGGGAAGAAGAAGGGTAAGACTTTCAGGAGCAACATCCTTGGTTAAACAAGAGGGTGAGGGGTCTAGTGGTAGGGTGGACCTCAGTTGGTGCCGGACAGTTGAGCACAGAAATGGGGGAAAAGTAGAGGAAATGGGCACAGATGTAGGGAGGTATGGAGAAGTGGGGGCTTGTTTATACTTTACGATGGTTTCCTTTATTCAGTTAAAGTCATCAGCGGAGACTGAAGATGGCAGAGGGAGTAAGTTTAGGGAGGGTGAAAAGCAGGTGCCTAAGTGGGTGAGGTCCGTCTAGTCGAGGCTATGGTTTTTCCTGTGGTCATGTATGGATGTGAGAGTTGGACTATGAAGAATGGGAAAGGGGGAGGGGTGGAGGAGGCTGAGAGGAGAGGGGAGGGGTGGAGAGAGAGGGAGGGGAAAGTCCCGGCAGCACTAAGTAGGGTCAGTTTGGTCTCTCAATGAAGTGGCCGCGCTCCTGTTGGCTCTCTTGCACTTCTTTGAGCTGCAGAAGGCTGGCAGTTGGATTTCATTTGGGTTGTATTTTAACCAAGTGAGCCCAGCACAGCAGAAAGAGGGACCAGAGTGTGGAGGATGCGGGAGAGGCTGATCGTAACCGTGCAGTCAGTGGGGCTGCGACAGGATGAGCCGAGGGGTGCGAAACACCGGTGGAGATAGAGGGGAGAGCTGAAGAAAGGTGGTGACGGGCTGATAAGGTAATGCCTGATGGTCAGGTTAGGGCCGAGAATTAGCGGGAGTGCGGGCAAGCGGCAGGGCCCTGGGGGAGAGAAGGCCATGGACTTGAGGCTGGACCACCTGCCTGCAGGGTGTGGATGGATGACACGGAGAGCGTGGAGCTAGGCCTTTCAGGGAACTGGGTGGACCAGGGGCTGGAAGTTGCCCTGGGGAGTAGGAAGCACCTACTGCCTTCAGGCCCAGAGGTTCAGGGGTAGGAGAGAAAACAACCCCGCCCACTTAGGGCAGAGGGGCTCGACTGTGGGCAACAACCCCCCCCGCCGCCGGGGACCTCAGGGGACGTGCCATTGCATCTAGCTTGCGGAGGCCAGGAGTGCTGCTCAGCATCCTGCAGGGCACAGGCCGGCCCATGACAGTCGCTCAGTCACGTCTGACTCTGCGACCCCCTGGACTGATGGTAGCCCACCAGGCTCCTCTGTCCATGGGATTCTCCAGGCAAGAATACTGGAGTGGGTTGCCTCGCCCTTCTCCAGGGGATCTTCCCAACCCAGGGATCGAGCCTGGGTCTTCTGAATTGCAAGCAGATTCTCTCCCATCTGAGCTACCAGGGAAGCCCACGAGAAACAAAGAGTTGTTCAGCCCTGGATGGCGATCGGGCAGAGAAACCCCGAGTTAGGAAGGGCAGGGAAGGGAGAGTCCAGAAGAGCGGGGAAGAGAGAAGGGAGTCTGCCAATGTCCTGACACAGAGAAGAAGGGTCTCAGGAGACAGGGAGACACCGCCTGGCTCTCCTGCTCCTCGCCAGGAGGACGGGAAGGGACTGGTTGCTGGAACAGGAGGGGAGCCGCTCAAAGGCAGGGCCCCCGTAACCTGAGCCCCCCCACATCCGGCACAGGCTGGTGCTGCATACGGCTGGTGCTGTACACACGATGAGCTGAGCGGCTCCGGGGAGAGGGCCCCTGAGCCACTGTGGGCGTTTCAGGCCACCCCGCGTGCCCAGTCTGTGCCCCGAGGCCCCCGGAGGCTGGCGCCTCACCTGAGCTTGCTCTTGAGTGCCGTCACCTCGCGGCCCATGGCCTCGTTGCTCTCCGTGGCCTCATCCAGCTCGCGCTGCAGCTTCCTGCGGTTGGCATTGATGCGCTGGGACTCCTCCTCCGCCTCCTCCAGCTGCCTCTTGAGTTGCTTGACCCTCAAGTTTCCTTTCTCAGCCTGGCAAGGAGCGGCCCGAGGGTCAGGCGGGTGCGTGGCGGGGCCTGCAGGGCTGGGCGGGGGGCCGGGGCGTGGTTACCTGCTCCTTGTACTGCTCTGCCATCTTGCGCTCATCCTCCACCTGCAGCAGGGCCTCCTTCAGCTTCTTGTCCTTCTGCTTCAGTGACTTGGCGGTTGCCTGTTTCTCTCTGCGTACATGGGGCAAGCAGGGAAGGTTCCGATGGGGAGGACCTCCCTACAGCCAGTATGTGAACCCAACTAGCGTCACCCACGTGGGCACTCTCCCTTTTTTAAATTAAATTATTTGGCTGCACCGGGTCTTAGCTGTGTCACGTGGGATCTAGTTCTCTGACCTGGGATCGAACCCTTGTCCCTCCTGCATTGGGAGCACAGAGTCTTAGCCATTAAGGGCCACCAGGGAAGTCCCCGCATGGGCACTTTTCCTGAGCCCGAATCAGAGCTCATTCTGAGAAACAGTCCATGAGAAGGAATGCCGTGCTGACCCTGGCTACAGTGCGGGAGAACCTTGGAAGCATGCTCAGTGAAAGAAAGCCAGTCTTAACAAGCGGCCCTGTGTTGTATGCCCCCACTTTGTGAAATGTCCAGAATAGACAACAGAGACAGGAAGTAGATGAGCGGTTGCCTGGAGCCGGGGATGCGAAATCGAGGGTGATGGCTATGTACACAGGGCTTCTTACTGGTTCTTCTGAATGTGCCACAGTTGGCTGTAGAGAAGGTGTGCCTGTGAGCTGCACACTGGGAGCCACTGAACTGCACCTGTGGCTCAGATGGTAAAGAACCCGCCTGCACTGTGGGGGACCCGGACTCGATCCCCAGGTCGGGAAGATCCCTGGAGAAGGGAACAGCCACCCACCCCAGTATTCCTGTCTGGAGAATTCCATGGGCAGAGGACCTGGCGGGCTACAGTCCACCAGGACATGACTGAGCAACCAAGCACCCCCACACGCACTGAGCCGCATGCTTTAAACTGGTGAACTGTGGTGGCACATGACTCTCCTATGACGTCACCACAAAAAACGGCAAAAACAGTGTAAGGGTCTAGACCCTGTCTGATGGTCAGCTCAGGGACCACGTGTAAGCGAGCAGCCTGCCCATGACTGTGGGTGCCGAAGGGGCTGAGGACCTGGATGTTTGCTGTACCCGTCTGCGCGACAGCCTGCAGACATGGGTTAGGCAAAGTCCCAGGAGCTCCCGGGAAGCCCGGCCGACGTCACTGAGGAGTCCGGCCGCTTAGAGCAGCTCACTCGGGGCACAGTGCCTGCCCATGTTCTCAGTTCACCCAGCACAGCTGTCGCGCGGGCACCTCTGAGCCAGTTCTCGGCCAGAGCTGATGCCCAGGGAGGCTGACTGACCCCTCCACGCCCCCACCGCTCGCTGGCAAGCAGGCGGTCTTCGGGGTGCTGCTCGATGCCCGCCCCCCAGCCCCCGTACCTGGCCTCCTGCTCCACCTGCTCCTCCAGCTGTGCGATCTTGGCCTCCAGGGCCACGATGGTGGACTTGAACTTGGACTTGACTGCCCCCTCCATCTCCTGCAGCTTGCTCCGCAGCTCCTTGTTCTGCCGCTCAAGCTGCTGCCGCGCGTGCTCATTCTTCTGGGCTGCACTGCGCTCCGTGGCCAGCTCGTTGCTGAGCTGCTCCGCCTGGGGAGGACGGTGGAGGTCACCAGGTGGAGGGCGCCCAGAAGCCGCCCTCCCTCCCCTCCGGCACCCAGCCCCTCCCTGGCCGTCCTTCAAGGCTCAGCCAAGGGGCAGCCCTTCCAGGCCACATCTCAGTGCCACGCTGGTTCCACAACAGGTCCCCAGTGGCCATGGTGGAGGGGTGCTCACTGTCAGGAGGTGGGAGCTAAGGAAGAGGCAGGAAGGAGACCGCCAAGCCCTTCTGGGTGAGCCTCGTCTTCTAGAGGGAGCCACCACGGGAGGCCCTGCAGGCCAGGTGCTGGGGTGACCGGAGAGGAGAGAGTGGGTGCTCCGGAGCGGATGTGCTGGGTCCCTACTCTCCTGCCTCGTCCCGCCCCCGGCCTGGGCCTGGCACACAGGAGCCTGTCCCAGGGCAGGTCCGGGCTGCCCCAGCCCCCACCTGCTGCGTGGCCTTCCGGACGCGGTCACTCATGGCCTCCATGTTGCCTTGCTCTTCCTCCAGCTCCTCCTCAAGCTGTGCAATCCGGGCCTCCAGGCGGCGCTTCTCATCCTGCAGTGCGTTCCTAAGGGAACGGTAGCCGCCCTGGGACCTCCAGCCTCCCCTGGCTTAGGCAGCTCCCTCCCTTGGAGGAGCAGTGCCTCCGGGTCGTCCTCCTTTATAATCAAGACTCAGAGAGGCTTAGAGGCTTGTGCAGACTCACACAGCTGGGAAGCAGGGAGCCAGCTGGTGTTAGCAAAGCCAGGCCTGAGATAAGGACCAGCTCCTTCCTCCTAGACATCCCCAGATGCCCCGCCCCCACCAGCCTACACCCCCAAATAGGGTGTGAAAAACACATGTCCCCTGTCACAAGCTCAGCTGAACGTGCTGTCACGTTCAGCCTTAACATACAGTCCAGGAGGCCTCCTCTGACTGACTGCCTCTCTCATCATGTGAGTCTAGGGACCCCTTTCTCCCCAGGCGGCTCCTACCTCCCTGACACGCTGCTGGCCAGCTCCTCCGCCAGCTCATCCTTCTCCAGGTCTGCCTGCTTGCGAGCCCTCTCGGCTGCCGCAAGATCCTGGATGGTGGGAGGCAGGGAGGAAGGAAACCAGTTGCCTGTCAGGAGGGCCTGCACCCCACCCAAGCATCTACCCCGCTCCCAGCAGCAGGCCCCCTCCATGGCCATCCTTGAAAATGGCGTGGCCTCCTCCGAGCTTGGGGGGAGGCCTGCAGCTCCATCAGCGAGAAAATCCCGTGTTTTTCCATGCCCATGCTACGCGCCCCTCACCTGTGGGATGCTGAATGTGGGTGCCCGAGCCTGGGGTGCCCAGAGCCCCTCCCGCCCTCCCCCGGTCAGGGCCCTCACAATGCGGAAGGCTTTACCTCCTGTAGCTGCATGAGGTCTGCCTCCAAGCTCTTGGCTTTCTTCTCATTCTCTTTGGCCGTGGCAAAGATCTCGTCCCGGGAGGCGCGGGCGTCTTCCAGCTCTCTCTGGAAGTCCTTCATCTGAGCCTGCATGAGGACAGGCAGGACCAGCTAAGAAGTCCTTACTCACTGGGTCCTGTGGCCCAGATTACCTTTCTGTGCCAGCCTGAGTGTATGTGTTAGTTGCTCAGTCATGTCCAACTCCCTGCAGCCCTGTGGACTGTAGCCTGCCAGCTCCTTGTCCAGGGGATTCTCCAGGCAAGAATGCTGGAGTGGGTTGCCATTTCCTCCTCCAGAGGATCTTTCCAACCTAGGGACTGAACCTGGGTCTCCTGCATTGCAGGCAGATTCTTGACCGTCGGAGCCACCAGGGAAGCCTAGGCTTTCCCACCATTTAACCACAAAGCCCTTGGCCACAGGTGGCTGCCTGGGGTCTCTGGACAGGCTCCACAGACCTAAGAAACGGTGCTGAGGTCTAGGTGTTAGCCTCTCAGTGGCGTCTGACTCTTCACCGCAACGCCATGGACTGTATAGCCCACCAGGCTCCTCTGTCCATGGAATTCTCCAGGCAAGAATAGTGATGTGGGTTGCTCTTCCCTTTTCCAGGGAATCTTCCCAGCCCAGGGACAGAACCTGCATTCCAGGCAGATTCTTTGCCATCTGGGCCACCAGGGAAGCCCAGAGCCAAACACCTGAGGATAGTGTTTGGCTGTTGCTCAGCTATTCCGCCTGGGGAGGAGGGTGGAGGTCACCAGGTGGAGGGTGACCTCACCACCTCCGCCCCCAGGGCAGGAAACAGGCCCCCAAGCAAAAGCGTGATGGAAAAGCACCAGGTGACCAGGCACCAGCGGCAGGAGGCTGCGTCCTGCCGTGGCTGTGGACCCGACCTCCCGGGTCCTTGGGGCGTCACCCACCTGCAGTTTCCGCAGCTGCTTGATGGCTTCCTCCCGCCCCTTGATGGCCGAGTCGGCCTGCAGCTCCAGGTCCTTCAGGTCCCCTTCCAGCTTCTTTTTGGCTGCCACCGCCAGGGCACGCTGCTTCCTCTCGTCCTCCAGTTCCGTCTCATATTCGTGGAGCTGGGCGAGGCCAGCAGCATGAGCTGCAGGGCAGGGCCGCCCCCCGGGTCCCTTCCCCCGGGCCCAGGTGTGCACCCCCACCGAAGGCGGGCTTCCCATCCCCGGGTCGCAGGTGGGAAGTCAGGTTTCCACGGAGCCAGGAAGTGGTGGCAGAAGGAAGGGATGCCGGCTGGGCCCCCTCCGCTCCCCTCTCTCCCCACCACGGATTACCTGCCTCCCTGCTCCCCTCTCTCCCCACCACGGATTACCTGCCTCCCCGCTCCCCTCTCTCCCCACCATGGCTTACCTGCCTCCCCGCTCCCCTCTCTCCCCACCATGGCTTACCTGCCTCCCCGCTCCCCTCTCTCCCCACCATGGATTACCTGCCTCTGGAGTTGCCTCCGCTTTTCTTCATTCTGCTCGTCCCTTGCCTGGAGGTCCCGCTCAAACTGTACTTTAAGGGCCTGCATGTTGACCTCCAGCCTCAGCTTGGCGTCTTCTGTCGCCTGCAGCTCGTCCTCGAGCTCTTCCAGCTGGGTCTTCATCTCCTCCATCTGGGTCTCCAGGGCCCGCTTGGACTTTTCCAGCTCATGAACCTTTGATGTGAGGGGTGATGTCATGAAGATGGTTGGGCAGCCCCCAGTGATGGGCAGCTCAACATGGTCCAGGAAGTGGCTTTTGATACCCCCAGGATGCATGACCAGGAGTCCAGACCACAGCCTTCCTCTTGGAATCCTTGACTCAGACCTCACCCCCAAAGGCTGTTCCCAACAGCCCAAGGCTGGCCCCCTCTTTGCATCAGCCCGAGGGACTCCCTTTAGTTCCTGATTATTGCTTACCAGGAGTGAGGCGTGGGGCCCCCTCCTTTACCCGTGGACTGATAACTAGCAGAGAGGGGTGGGGGCGGGGGGACATGGACAAGCAGAGGCGACGAAATTACCTGCCTCCCCGCTCCCCTCTCTCCCCACCATGGCTTACCTGCCTCCCCGCTCCCCTCTCTCCCCACCATGGCTTACCTGCCTCCCCGCTCCCCTCTCTCCCCACCATGGCTTACCTGCCTCCCCGCTCCCCTCTCTCCCCACCATGGCTTACCTGCCTCCCCGCTCCCCTCTCTCCCCACCATGGCTTACCTGCCTCCCCGCTCCCCTCTCTCCCCACCATGGCTTACCTGCCTCCCCGCTCCCCTCTCTCCCCACCATGGCTTACCTGCCTCCCCGCTCCCCTCTCTCCCCACCATGGCTTACCTGCCTCCCCGCTCCCCTCTCTCCCCACCATGGCTTACCTGCCTCCCCGCTCCCCTCTCTCCCCACCATGGCTTACCTGCCTCCCCGCTCCCCTCTCTCCCCACCATGGCTTACCTGCCTCCCCGCTCCCCTCTCTCCCCACCATGGCTTACCTGCCTCCCCGCTCCCCTCTCTCCCCACCATGGCTTACCTGCCTCCCCGCTCCCCTCTCTCCCCACCATGGCTTACCTGCCTCCCCGCTCCCCTCTCTCCCCACCATGGCTTACCTGCCTCCCCGCTCCCCTCTCTCCCCACCATGGCTTACCTGCCTCCCCGCTCCCCTCTCTCCCCACCATGGCTTACCTGCCTCCCCGCTCCCCTCTCTCCCCACCATGGCTTACCTGCCTCCCCGCTCCCCTCTCTCCCCACCATGGCTTACCTGCCTCCCCGCTCCCCTCTCTCCCCACCATGGCTTACCTGCCTCCCCGCTCCCCTCTCTCCCCACCATGGCTTACCTGCCTCCCCGCTCCCCTCTCTCCCCACCATGGCTTACCTGCCTCCCCGCTCCCCTCTCTCCCCACCATGGATTACCTGCCTCTGGAGTTGCCTCCGCTTTTCTTCATTCTGCTCGTCCCTTGCCTGGAGGTCCCGCTCAAACTGTACTTTAAGGGCCTGCATGTTGACCTCCAGCCTCAGCTTGGCGTCTTCTGTCGCCTGCAGCTCGTCCTCGAGCTCTTCCAGCTGGGTCTTCATCTCCTCCATCTGGGTCTCCAGGGCCCGCTTGGACTTTTCCAGCTCATGAACCTTTGATGTGAGGGGTGATGTCATGAAGATGGTTGGGCAGCCCCCAGTGATGGGCAGCTCAACATGGTCCAGGAAGTGGCTTTTGATACCCCCAGGATGCATGACCAGGAGTCCAGACCACAGCCTTCCTCTTGGAATCCTTGACTCAGACCTCACCCCCAAAGGCTGTTCCCAACAGCCCAAGGCTGGCCCCCTCTTTGCATCAGCCCGAGGGACTCCCTTTAGTTCCTGATTATTGCTTACCAGGAGTGAGGCGTGGGGCCCCCTCCTTTACCCGTGGACTGATAACTAGCAGAGAGGGGTGGGGGCGGGGGGACATGGACAAGCAGAGGCGACGAAAAGCCACTCACATTCTTGCCCACGTCGTCCTTGGAGCTGACCAGGTCCTCCATCTCGGCTTTGAGCATCTTGTTGGTCCTCTCGAGCTCTTCTTTGGCTTCCAAGGCTTCCTCGAGGGCCCGCGCCAGTGACAGGGCTTTCGTTTCCTTCTCCCTGGCTTCTGCCTCGGCTCTGTCTCTTTCATCCGCATATTTGGAAGAGATGTTTTTCTCCTCGGCCAACAACTGCAACACAGCGAAAGACCCAGAAGTGAGCTCCAGGCATGCCCGGGGGTCGGCGGCTTTTAACTGCAAATAGGGGGAAGAAGCCCTGTGTGCAGCTGAGCTCCTCCTGGTGCAGCTGGGAGGAGGCCACATATCTGTGCAGATAGTTTATAACAGTCCTGCTTGCCGACTTCTGGGTCACCTTTGCAGAGCCAGCATTCGCCGTATCTTTGTGCTTAGAAATCACTAATGCTGCCCATGTTGTTCCACTGTGACCAAGGTCAGGGTGACACTTAATCCTGCCAGAGGCCAGTTACTCTTTTGTTTCAAGGCCACAGCCACTCCCTTACAAAAGTACCCCATGAGCCACCCTACAAGTAGAGAAATGGTGAATATGTGGATGGGTTTGCACACACCCTCTGCCTGGGGAAGCAGCTCCAAGAATACCCCATTCTGACGTTAAGCTCATCTTTAGAAATAGAGGGGCTTCCCTGGTGGCTCAGTGGAAAAGAATCCTTCTGCCAAGGTAGGAGACTTGGGTGGGATCCCTGGGACAGGGAGATCCCCTGGAGAAGGACCTGGCGACCCACCTCAGTATCCTTGCCTGGGAAATCCCACGGACAGAAAAGCCTGGTGGGCTACAGTGCGAGGGGTCGCAGAGAGTTGGACAAGATGGAGCAACTAAGCAACAACAACGGGAAAGAGCAGTATTCACTGCAGCGTCCAAAACCCAGACTGCCAGAGTCCAGCAAAGATGGGCACGCAACAGGGACTCCCAACAGCAGTCAACACAAAGCTCTCTGCTGTTTGTGACGGGAAAATAAGAGAGCCGTCTCAGACCCTGGACCAGATAATGAACCAGCAGATACGAAGCACTAAGAACAAGCTGTCAGCACAGAGAAGGGATGGCTGGTAGAAAAGAATCCCAAAATTCCATCCCCAGGTTGATTTTTGGAATAAGCCCTGAGTCACATGTAAACCCAAAAATATTTACTGACTCTGAGTAACACGTATTAAAAGCTGGTATTTAGGGGTTTGGGTCATACAGGTGTGTGCATTTATCAGAACTCAGTGAGTGTATACTTGAAGGTGAAGGTGAAGTCGCTCAGTCGTGTCCGACTCTTTGCGACCCCGTGGACTGTAACCTACTAACTAGGCTTCTCCGTCCATGGGATTCTCCAGGCAAGAACTGGAGATCTCCAGGGGATCTTCCCGACCCAGGGATCGAACCTGGGTCTCCCGCGTTGGAGGCAGACGCTTTAACCACTGAGCCACCAGTAAGATTTATGTATTTCATTGTATGTAATTTTACTTCAAGGAGAGAAAAAATATTTTGAAAAATGAACCCTAGTTTATATGCAGTGTGGAGGTATCTAGAAGGTGATGTACAGTTGTCTGTAATTTGCTTTTAAGTGCAACTAAGAGATAAGATACAAATGAGAGATGTAATACGCTCATAAATAAGCATGTGATAAAGTCAGTGATGTGTTAGTCATTCAGTCATGTCCAACCCTTTGCGACCCCATAGACTGTAGCCTGCCAGGCTCCTCTGTCCATGAAATTCTCCAGGCAAGAATGTTGGAGTGGGTTGCTATTTCCTTCTCCAGGGAATCTTCCTGACCCAGGCAGGGATCAAACCAGGGTCCCTGCATTCCAGGCAGATCCTTTACCATCTGAGCCACCAGGGAAGCCTGAAGTCAGGGTAAGGCCTTAATGACTAAATCAAGGTGGTGAGTGTCCAGGTGTTCACAGTACAAGGCTTTCTGCTTTGCTATGTGCTCAAGATTCTTTGTGATGAGATGTTAAGGAACAGTGGTATTTCAAGGATAGATACTTTCAATGGAATCCTCAGTAGGCACCCGACAAATACTCGCTGAGTGAGTAAAATCAGTAAACCTCATTCCTTATCAGGGCTAGAACCCAAGGCACAGCTGGATTTCTAGATGGCCCTTGTGGTGATGGTGGAACTGGGAAGTCACCGCCACTGAGGCTTCGCCACTGTCCTCACTGACCCCTCGAGGAGCCCCACCCAAGCCGGCCAGCCTTCCATCGTGACCAGCAAAGCCAGGATGGGATGCTGCCAGACTCGCAGCAGCCACACCGGATGTTCTGCAGACCCGGACCCCCACCCCC